>MU227209.1:378165-390633 GCA_018584345.1 Thuja plicata
GTTTCTATGTTAAACTTATATTTTTGTTAGCATATGCATATTGACAATCCGATAATGAATTGAAATGACATTGAAATGTTACTATTTACTTTGAGTATTTACTAAATGGCATTGAAATGTTGTATGTCAAGGTTATATGATGTTTAAATGGCATGCATTGTCCATATTTTCATATGAATGTAATGTATACTTGCAAATTTCCTTATATATTTCAAAATTTTCCTATATTTACATAGCCGTCCCCTTTGCCGTCCCTGCCGTCCCCGTCCCAAAAACTCGGGGTAATCTTGATAAGATGTTCTTAACTGCCCTAAACAGGTCGTGAAAAAGTTTATACATATCATTCAAGATTCAAACAGATGGTAGATAGAATTTGCTGTTCGAACCATCTTTTATTTACTTGTACTTGTGATACTCAATGTTTCACTCTTAAAGATTTTCTTAAAAACTTCTAGATCCAAAACATTCAAGGAAAAGAGTTCCAATAATATTAATTTACCTTCTTTCAATGCATAATGATCTATGTGGTAATAGCTGAGAAAAAAGATACATAGGATTCCATACCCACTTGATTTTTCACTCGTCACATTCTTTTTCCCTTGCTTTTGTTGGTGATTATAGAATTCAAGATACTTTTATGCTTTGAAACCTTTTGGAACCAGTTGCGCATTGGCACAGATATTATGCATAAGTTATTAGTATGAATGACACATTGAGATATCTTTATATCAGCCTGTTACTTCGGAATCCTCAAAAGAGTAAATAGGTTGCAGAATCTGTTTCCTTACTTTCACTGCATGTGGATAATGCAATGGGTACAATGCCAAGAGGATATATATGGTCGTTATGGTGTTATTTGGCTTCTCTTTTGTTCTTGCTTGTGCATATATATTCCAGTTAAAAGCTTGGTTTGGAAATTTGAAAATCTCTATAATCAGTGATTCCTATCTTTGCATCTCCAATGTTCTGTTAACCTCTCGATACACCCCCATTAAAATCACTCTAATTTTTGTCAAAATGCCTCAATATCTACAAATTTTTCAAGATTCGGTGATATGTTTGAGGCTTAGTTTTGGGCTACAAGTCACTTATTTTTTATCCATGAATTGGGCCCTCATACATTTTAGAATCACAAAGTCCTTGCAACAACCCAATAACAGGGAAAAATGACAACAAACATTGCTTCCCACCTTGAAATTTTGGGAATAACTTCTAAAACCTACAGAATCCCGAGGCTTAGTTTTGTGCTACAATTCACTTATTTTTTCGATCCATGAATTGGGTCCTCATACATTTAAAAATTCCAAGGTCTTTGCAACAACTGAGTAATAAGAAAAATGACTACAAACATTGCTTCCCACCTTTAAAATTTGGGAAAAATTCTAAAACCTACATAATCAAAAGCTAAATTAATGTAGAAACCAGAGTAGGCTAAATCCCTTTTTTGAGCGACATTGGATTATCATGTTGCTTTGGATCTTTGTTGAAGGCTTCTTTTTATTTTTCTTCCCTTCAAATCACTTTTTGGAATTCTGTGTTGAAGGTCTATACCAAAGCAGCCGAAAGCATGCTCCAAATTCCCAATAGGTGAAAACTCCTGCGCTTTGGAGGCAAATATAGACACACCTGGCCTGTAATCATCCTTAGCTTTAATAGACGTAGAAACATTTTCCAAAGGATGAAGTCCATCTGAAGAGCTACGAAGATCTAAAGAAGCCTTAGAAGTAACATTTGAAGGAAGATCAGGCTCAATAAGCCGATGCCTTGGCTCAACTCCTTTCCACCCTGTAGCCTGACTAGGAGCAGGAAGATGCCCAATGGAGGAAGATTTAGGACAATTCACAACTAAATGACCTGTACCGAAAGGAAATACAAGAGCAAGAAAATGAAAAAGAAATTCAAGTATGTTGAGTGAAGTAATGTTACCAAAGTAAAAAGCAATTTGAGAGCAATCACCCAAAACTTGAAGATGAGACACAAGAGCTTTTGAAAGGGGAAAAAAAAAGAAAACCCCCTTATGTATTATGAATGAAGACAAAACCGAGAGAGAGAGAGAGAGAGAGAAAGAGAGAGGTTCATTACAATGCTATCAAAAAATGAAGAATGGGAGGACAAACATATCTTAAATAGAGATGAGGAGAGGAGTTACAAAGTAATTTTCATATCTATGAATGACACCATTCACAATATGTGTGTTCAATGTGTCACAATGCTCATAAAGAGGATAAACTAATATTCCTTAATAAAAGAAAATAAAAAATGACTTGTCCTCACACATGTACAAAATGACAAATTACATAAAGGGATTCCAAAAGAATATTCTAAACTAAATAGAAATAAAGAAACATAAGCTAAGTAAAGATTAAATATTCTAACACCCCCCCCTTAAGCTTTACTTGAGGAGTTTACATCAAACCCTTCAATGGGTTGCAAACCAAGATTTTTACAATGAAATTTGAATTTTTCTTTACAAAGTGGTTTTGTTAAAATATCAACAACTTGATCTTCGCCCTTGCAATATAGAAGTGAAACTTGCTTTCCTTTGATTTGTTCTTTAATAAAATGGTGTTGGAGAGCAATATGTTTGGTTCTTGCATGGAAGATAGGATTCTTAGCCAAGACAATGACACTTTGATTGTCACAATACAAAGGTGTTGGATCTTTTTGAGGTAACCTCAAATATTCAAGTAATCTTCTAAGCCATAAGGCTTCTTTAGAAGCATTAGTGCATCTTTTATATTTAGCTTCTATGGAACCAAGAGAGGTAGTCTATCGTTTCTTACTATTCCAAGAAATGACACCTGAACCAATAGAGAAAAAATACCCACAAGTAGATTTCCCATTATTGGGATCTCCCCTAGATCTGAATTAGTAAATCTCTTTAAAATAAAATCACAATTTGCATCATAAAATAAACCAACATTAATAGTTCCTCTAATATATCTCAAATTTTTTTTGACAACTTTAAAATGAGTTTGTCGAGGTTCAGATATAAATTTAGAAACTAAACCCACACTATAAACAATATTTGGTCTAATAAGAGTTAAATAATTTAATCTTCCAGCTAGTTGTCTATATAAAGTAACATCGACTAAAAAAGTTTGCATATCAAACATTAACTTTGTTCCCTAATTCACAAGGAGTAGAAACATGATTAACATAATTCATTTTAAACTTGTCTAAAAGATCTTGAGCATATTTATTTTGAGATAGAAAAATACCATTAGTTGTTTGCCAAATTTGCAATCCAAAATATAATGTAAAAATGCAGTCATTTGAAACTTTTGATTGAATTGAAACTTAATTTATGAAATCAAATTATTGGAGCTTGAAGTTAGTATCAAATCATCTACATATTAAATAATAATCACAATATCATCTTCACTATGTTTAATACATAATTTTGGATCCTTTTTCTTCTAATATAACCTTGACAAAGGAAGAATGCATTTATCTTACAATACCATTCTCTAGGAGATTATTTCAAACCATAAATTGATTTCTTTAACTTGCAAACTAAGTTTTCACTACCTTGTTTAACAAGTCGAGGAGGCCGAGACACAAATTTAATCATGTAAATTACCATTTAGAAAAGCACTTTTAACATCCATTTGATGAATATGCCAATCCATATGAGATGCTAAAGCAAGAACAAGTTTAATATTAGGCATTTTAGCAACACGAGCAAAAGTTTTACTATAATCTAAGCCTTCAATTTGAGTAAAACCTCTAGCAAATAATCTAGCTCTAAACTTAATAAAATAATTATTGAGATTGAATTTAGTTTTATATAACCATTTGCAAGAAATAAGATTTTTATCTTGAGGGAGAGGCACTAACTCCCAAGTTTGATTAGCAAGCAAAGTATCATATTCTTCTTGTATTTCTTTTTGCTAGTGAGGGCGATTTTTAGCTTTCTCAAAGGAATTAGGATAATGTGTATTCATAATAGTAGACATCAAAGAATAATTGCAATAGTTTATTCTTCTAACCTTAAGTTTATCCATTGTAGCTAAATAATCATCACTTTCTTGAATCAAAATTTCAAAACATTTAGATTTCCTTTTAGAAGTAATAGAATCATCATGATCATTATCACTATCACTATGATTAATAGAAACATTAGGAGGGTTGTCCTTCACAACCACAACTTCACTTTGAGAAGCTTCATTATCATAAATTTTGGAACAATCATGTACTCTATTTTCTGCAATACAAACATCTCTTGCAATTTGTACCTTGTTAGTAATAGGATTGTAAACTCTATAAGCCTTTGAATGTTCACCATAATCAACAAAAATATAAGGAGATGATTTAGAATCTAATTTATGTCACTTTTGTTTTGGTTTATGAACATAAGAAATTGAATAAAAAATCTTTAAATGCTTAAGATTGGGCTTCCTACCGGACCAAGCCTTTTTAGGAGTTATATTGCGTAAAGATTTTGTAGGAGTCCTATTAATAAGATATGTAGCACAAGCCATAGCTTCAACCCAAAATTTATAATCCATATTCTTAGCATGCAATACACATCTAGCCATTTCAACAATGGTTCTATGCTTCCTTTCTGCTACATCATTTTGTTGAGTTGTATAGGGAATGGTAAGCTCAAGTTTAATACCAAAGAA
This sequence comes from Thuja plicata, assembly GCA_018584345.1. NCBI lineage: Eukaryota > Viridiplantae > Streptophyta > Pinopsida > Cupressales > Cupressaceae > Thuja > Thuja plicata. Next base: position 382,794 of record MU227209.1, read on the forward strand.
TTTTAAATAACCATTAAATGCATTATTAATATATTCCTTACCATTATCAGTTCTAAGTATTTTAATCTTAAAACTAGACCGCCTTTCAACAAACATATGAAATTCAGTAAAAACACCAAAAACTTGATCCTTACTATGAAGAAAGTATATCCAAGTTCTCGTTGGAAAATCATCAACAAATGTAAGTGCATACCTTGATCCTTGGATGGAGTTATTCTCCATGCGTCCCAAAAGGTCACTATGAACGAGGTGCAACTTATGATTTGCCCTCCAAGCTTGACTAAGAGAAAATGACTCCTTATGCATCTTACCACTCATGCATCTTGTGCATATGATTTTAGAAGGAATAATACTAGACAATCCATCTACCATATTTGATTTTCTATAAAGACTATGTATTCATTGCATTTTCTCAAAGAATGCCACATCAACAATAAGCATGAAACACAAAAGTCAAATAGATATGTCAAGAGTCGAATCATCAAATAAACTAGTCAAATAAAATTTCCATTTCATACATAAGGAAATATAAGAATTCGACCAACTTGTCAAATTATGATAAGCAATATACATGTATCCAAAAAAAACAAAGGAGTGGTGTTGACCATGCTGTCAAACACACACTTCTATTGCAAATAATCACAAATGATTAAAATTGATACATCAAGAGATGATTAAAATTGATACATCAAGAGATGTCGATCTACTCGTCGAGTATCAATTACAATATACATCAAATAAATATACCAATAGACAATACCATGAAGGCCAATCAATATACATGATACACGAGTGCCATCAGACATCTGTCTATCTACTATCGTAAGACGAGAGTCTGGTCTAGGTGCCTTTTTCGCCCAACCACAGAGTGGTTAGCTCCCCTGGAGCTCATCTTTACATGAAGAGTACATCGACCCTGCCCGAGAAGCCTAGCAACCCGAAACTGGTGGATCAATTGGATCTAGTGTTGCTGTGAAACTAACTACCATCACAAATGAATTAGTAGAACTAATCATAGATGTGGCAGGGAGATAAAACATAACCAACATATTAATGGATGTACATATGCAATCAGCTTTGACCAAAGCAATTTAATACCATATTTCCACTAGCAAGTAGAATGCTTAAGGAAACAATTTCCTATTCTACCCTTCCCTTAGTATTCCACATTCAACACCTGTCCCATAATTTTCATAATTTTCACAAACAGTAGAACATCTCATTCTATAATGATTTTTCATATAGTAACTATCTCTTACATCTGTATGTGCACATAAGAAAACAAGAAAACATTCAATTCCATGATCCATTGATCCTCATACATAACGTCTAAATATTAGATCACAAACATCTAATAAGAGTTCTAAAAGTTATTTAATTTGACCAAATCACGCCCAAAAAGATTGGCAATCACATTAAAATTAAAGAGAGGTATACATCAGAAGAGAATAAATTTCCCAAGTTCAGATAACTGATTAACAGATTACAGGTTTGCCACTCTACCTTATGCATATCTCCAATAGATTTGCATGAGATTTCATGTATTGAGTTTACTAGGATTGTTTAATGATTCATAGCGTTGAACCTTGCTTGTTTCCGTTTCCTATGAACAAAAAGTGGAGTTTGTATATATAAAAATATTCCAGTTAACAAAAAAAGAGGCCCCTTGACAGTGGAAAATGTTTATATAAGAAAGACTACAAAGAAGCGCACCTACCCAATACAACACTACAAAGAAAAGGACCATTCAGGCTAAGACGTTGGTGTTTTTGCGATTCAACACTCTTCATGTGAACTGCCCTCAGTAATAAACACATAAATACATTTCTAATGAAATCCATAAGGTGCGGTTATAACCCGTACTCCAATTAGATTAGAAAAGTTTACAGGAAAAGAGAGCACAATTTTGTAATAATGTTTTCCAGAGCTTTGTTAGAGGAAACATTTCAATAAAACGTTTTTAAGGGGAATACTTATCTTTCAACCATACGTTATTATTATTTCCAATTTCACATTACTAAGTAAGAATCAACTTGCCATATTGTCACCTGGTAATACTTAAGGTAATGTATCCTTCAATGCACATCGTTCCAAGAAATCAGAAAATGTATTTAATAACACAATACCATAGTTGGCGATAAAATTGGATGAATAAAATACATGATTTATTTTAAAACTTATTCTGCCACTAAGAAGTGAACCCGCAGTTCTCAAAATGGAACGTTCAAATTTTGTTTAACCACGACCAGATTGATTTGGTCTTCTCCAATCAACAAAAATGGCTCAGATAAACATGTAATCGGTTTCTGTTATTGGAAAAAGTATCTATGCCATTTTTTTTCTAAGCCACATGGTATCCATCAGGTAGTGTGGCATTTTTTTTTAAGACATAATTTGAATGGTTTTAGTGTTCTAATGATTCAAACGGCAATGCAGGTACAATTCATATGCAAAAATTCTATATTTTCAATGCAGAACAATCTGATTTTACCATCTTGTTATATATGTAAGAAGCTCAATTCACTATCCATGACTTCGATTAAGAATCAAAACAAAAACCGATTCAAATCACACTACGTGTCCTCATTAAGTCTCTTAGAACGACCCTTCCATTCCCAAATTTTTTAACATGATTTTCAGATAGACATTAAAACATGTAAGTGCATAAAGATTTAGACACTGAAAAAAATTCATTTCTTGGAAGTTAAAGAGGAAATAAAGAATGAAAGGAATCTGAGGAAAGCTTGTAATTCCTAAATCGTGAGCTGTTACCACGTTGTTTAGCTTTGGGGTTTCCTCTTTTTCCAGTCTGTGACTCCACTATGTCTTTGAGCAAAAATTAATTTCAGAGTTTTGTTACCAATTCCTGCCGCAAATTGATGAGTTTTCCTCTATTGCTCCTATCCTACTCTATAGTTGAACTTTCTTATTTTCTTTCTGTCTTTTCTTGTTCAGAAAGGAAAATCCAATCTTCTTCCACTCAGTGCATGCATTACAAGAACCGTTCTCCCTCATTTATTGCCCATCACTCTCTTTGTAACTGCTTTCTTTTATCGTTCTTATCTTTTTACATACACACATATATATATATGTGGAATCTACAACTCAATTGAAATAAAAAGTGAAATTTCAACAAAGGTGACCCTTCATCATTTTTTAATTGCACCATATAATTTTCGTAAAAAGAATATGTTAATTTCTCATTTAAGATAGACACTTTTTAATACTTCATGATTTAACACAAGGATCTATTTATGAGATTTATTTTTTCTCATTTTCAACAACCTATAGGAAAATCATGTCAAGCACCATTTAATCACATTGAGATAGGGCTAGGAATAAAACTTTAAAATCTAACATGAATTGAAACTACGTGGTGTGTTCCAGTCCATCCAAACTCACCACTACCAAGGAGCTGGCCTCCTCTACCTCAACCACACTCCCTCTTTCATCCTGCAAAATCTCAAACACTCGATATTACATAGGTAGGTCAGTATCATACAAATCGTAATCGAATGAAATTACATCGTATTTCATTACAATGTACATCATATTCCACTAAATATGCATGTAAACATATATCACAATCCTCAAAATGCGCATCGTAACATAAAATATCATCATTGAGTATAACATCATCATCATAAATCATTGAACATTAGAACCTAATATCATATCTTGCAAACTATACAATCGAAATGATAAGCTCACCATCATATATAATCAAAACATAGTCAACTATAGTCTATGATTAGGAGACCATGTTGGAAATAGTCTAAAATTATCCGACCGAGTCAACAAGAGGCAAAGTATCACAGAAAGATCTTGAAAAGTAGGAGTTTAACAAGTGATCAAGTCATGACAGACAATATTGTTAGAATTTATGTGGCCAAGTCTTTCATACTAAACATTAAAATCAATGGTAGTAGGTAAAGAATAATTTGAATGAACAAACTCATAAAATTTGAAAAAGTTATCATTGTCCATTTTAGCATTAGCAATAACTTGGTTATGCTTTGAATCAATGATAAAATTTAATATTACAAACTTGGCAATGCTTAGGAACATAAAGAAAATTTGGTTTTAATTTAGGAACATAAAAAATATCATATAATTTACCATTAGGAACATTGACATCACCCATAACTTCTACTTTACAAGTATAATTGTTAGCTATTCAAACAAGAATATTCAAAGTATTAGGATGCATAAAATAAAAAATTTCTTTATGAGATGTAACATGTTGAGATGCATTAGAATCAATAATCCATTCAAGAGGTTGTGAAACATTGTAACTACAAGTAAATGCATGACAAGATGAATTAACATAATTATTACATTTCTTATAATTAAGTTTATGTTGTTAATTTTGGCACCTCTGGCAGTGTGCCGGTCTGTAATTTTCTTATGGTGGTGCAGCTGATGTCTCTTAAAAGATTATTGCTTAAGTTCTAGCCCTCAAAATCCCCCATATTCTGCCTCTCACCGTTCGACATGAATAGACTGGATTTCTTAAATTAAGATTCATCCTCGAAAAAAATTGTTGTTGTCTGGGAGGGCATGGAATGGGCTCACCACTTCAAGCAAAATGTTATTTTTTTCAAAATAGACTTCTCCAAAGCCTGTGATCATATTGAATGGCATTTCATTCTTACGATGCTTAAGGCTCTTGGTTTTGGGCCTAGATTCATTCAATAAGTTCATATGCTTTTTGGGGATGCCTCTGCGTGCATCACCATTAATGGATGACAATCCTCTTCTTTTGGGCTATTAAGATATATCTGCTATGATTATTCTCTAGCCCCTTCTTTATATGTTATTGTGGCTGAAGGGTTTGGCTACCTATTGGCCTTGGCTATTTTTGCTGGTCGTGTCAGGGGAATTTCCCTTCCCGAGTCACCTTTTCAACTCGTCAACGACCTTTTTGCAGATGACTCCTTCCTCACTTTGATTGAGGACGAGGAGAATGTTCAGGCAGATCTTCAACGTCTTGATATGTTTTGCCTTGCCTCTAGGCTTGCCATCCAGTGACATAAAACTCAATGTTATAGACAATCTTTCCTTCCGGCTCCACCTTGGATTCTCCAATATGGGTGGAAGTGGATTAAAAGTGAGGATTTTTTTCACTTTCTTGGCATTCCCTCTTGTTTTCAAGGGTCTCTTGTGGAACTTTGTAATACGGTTCTTGCTAGGGTTGAGAAGAAATCATCATATTGGATTTCCAAGCCTTTGTCTCTGGTTGGTAAATTCCAGATTTTCTCAAAAATTTTGGCTGCCACTCATGTTTATTATTTCTCTTGCTGGGCTCCATCGAAAGCCTCTTATAGAAAGCTTAAAAATCTCCTACATGATTTTCTATGGGCTTCTAGAGATGATCATCATAGTTTTCATAGAGTTACCTGGGAATACTCTGCCTTCCCAGGGATTATGGAGGCCTTAGAATTCTTACTACCCAGAAGCAAGGCTTGGCCTTATGTGGTAAGTGCGTCGGGTATGTGCAAGATCATGAGGGGCCAAAAAGTGGTGATGTGAAAAAAATCCACTTTTCACTCGTCCAAAAGCGCATGAAAATGTTTGTTGACTTTTTAGTAGGCCTAGGTGTTAGTACACCTGGGCAAACCTGACACCAAATCACAAGCCTAATCGGGTACCCAAAACCTGTGGCATAAATCAAAACCCGTGAGCCATTTTCCTCATTTCTCTCATTGTTTTAGGATTGGAAAATAACTCTATATATCCTATACTCAATTTTTTTGGGTACTTGATTTCTCTAACAACAAATTCAACTCTGCAGTATATACGGTAAGTAAATTCTTGGTATATTTTGATCAATTTATTTCATTTTAATGTTAAATGAAGTTTTTTTGGTTGAAATAGGGTTTTATATTTATTTTTTTAATAATATAAAAAATCAAATCAAAATTTATATTTATTTTTTATTTAATCAGGCATGACTGACAACAATGAAGAAAATAACCCTCCCCCACCAAATAACGATCGCGAAAACAATCCAGAACCACTTCAAAACCCTTGATCTTTAGAGGATTTGATACAAGATAATTTGAACACTATACGGGGGTTCCAAAACACATATCAGAATATACCTAATTTAGGTCCCATGCTTGCCACCCTAAATACTATTGTTGAAAACATTGACACACTTACACGACAACATAATGCTGCTCTTCATTGGCGTGATGATATGCATGCCCAATTTGATGATGGGCTTGACCATGATGGGGTTGCGGCCCTTAATATAACTAAAGAAGATATATCCTCCCTTTTTGTGAGTCTTAAAACTGGAATAAAAGTTGACCCCAAAAGGCCCAAATTATCAATTAAATGGTGCACAAACTGCAATGTGTACACAGTTTTGGGATCGCTGGTGGATGTTTTTGATAAACCACCCCATAGCAATTTGGAGCTCCCTTTCTATTTTATAAAAAAATTGTATGCTAACTTTGTGCTTGGTCACAATGTAAATTATTGGAGCATGAGGCCCAACATGGGCGCAGGCATAGGAGCTCCTCAGACTAGGCCATTTTCCCAACAAAAAAAGACCACTACCTTTGTCCCACCCACTAATGTCGCGCCCCTCCTCCAGTGCAGCATCCTGATATCATTGCAGAGGATGCCTCATAGAGTATTAGGGCCATTCACATGTTGAGTGATTAGTTGATCGTGCAGACCAGTTCATTGTTGCCTCTGGTGTGGATGATGTTGGTGCATTGACATCTGGCTGCAATTCACATATATGTGTGCCCCATACTTTCATTATGTGCAAGAATTTGTGCCTCGGACCACTTACTGATGCTCATACATATTAATATGTTATTGATGATGAGGATACAAGAGACGCAGCTACAAAGGCTGCAACACCTCATGAAGCATATGCATCTCATGAGAGTGCTGAGGAGGGGTACGCAGAGCCATGGAGTCCTGTTGATACAGTAAGAGTAAACATTATAAATAAATTTGTCACGTGACTTATTTAATTTAAAAACAATTTATTTATTTAGATTAGTTTTAATGACTTCATGCACTTATGTATATATATTTGGTCCATTTATGTTCAGTCTATGATAGATGAGGAGTTGAGACAGGTGGATGACTCCACAATTTCGGCCATTTCAGTTGGTCTTGACACCTATATGGTATATTATAAATTATGTACCCATTAGTTTTTTTATATCATTTGGTGTACATGCTTAAATCTCTATCAATTAGAGAAATAAAATTCATACATTTACTAATATATTGTCATCTTATTGTACTCTTACAGGTATCAGCTGGTGTTAGTGGGGGGCACGAGGGGGTTCCTTCTTCATGTGTTGACAAATGAAAGGTAATTAATTGTTTAAGATTAATTAAGCATGCATACGTATGTCACTTGTGTGTAGTAATAAATATTTTACATCCACTTTATTATATAGGGTGTGGCTCTTGACGATGTCCCGACACAGGTTTGGGAACCTAGACTGACATGCATCTTGATTCAGAGTGATAGCTCGATTGTATGTAGATTTACGTATTGTTATTTGTATTTTGTAACTAGGTTTGTTATGATGAAGGAAATTTATATATAACTGACTATCTTTTTGACTCTCATAGGTTACTCCCAGTGTGAGGGAGGCCCCACAAGAATCTTTCATATCTTTGTTGACCTAGCCCACTATTCCAGAGGAGAGATCTGTGGACGTAAGTTTTAATTTTAGTTCAATCAATTTGTAATTTTATTATGCTATCATCCTATTTTGTAATTTTATTACTCTATGTTTCACCTTGGGCCCTTGCACCACTCTACTAATCTCATTATTGCAAATATATATTTATATGTCAG
>MU227209.1:423704-437560 GCA_018584345.1 Thuja plicata
AAGGGAATATTAATGAATTGAATTACATAAATAACATATTCATTCAATAATAGGGGAATAGGGTTTTAATTAATTATTAAGCTATTGGTTGCTTTTAATATTTAATCAGGACTATAGCCAATTAATTTAATTAATTAGGGCTAGAGGATGACATAGGTCAATTAGGTAATGCTTAATTACTTAGCTGATATGTCCTAAAAGGCACTAAATATGATTGGATGTGTTAATCAGATTTAGGTGTCTACATTTTTCCCCTCTTCGACATAGCGTTAGAATAATGCTATTTCAAAGATGTTTAAAACAATAGATGATGCAAAGATGTGGACGTAGGCAACGAAGTTGCCCCAGAGTAATGATTAGGATAGAGTTAGAATAGGATGACCAGGATGATGCTCCCTTGAGAGGGTGACATGGAGAAAAGGAGAAGCCCTAGCGGCATCTCAAAAAGAGACGGTCAAGAGAGATATGATAGAAGAAAAAGGAAGGGGGGGATAGAAGAATGAGGGATGGGATAGTCAGGTGTGCATCAAGGATGAAGGGTTATGTGTGAGATGGGATTTGATTGGACTAAAAAGGAAATGCTATGTTGGGGAGGGGATGGGGGGATTTTTTTCTTGAAGCTTGAGCGAGTGGTATTTTAGGATGGAATACCGCCATGTAGTTGAGCACTTATTTTGATATAGAAATGCTAGAGACTATGCCAAGGTTACTAGGAACACGAGGCCTTGTCACTGGTGTTGTAGAGGACTAACACAACAAACATGCAAGGGTTTCCCTAGCATCACACATGGGTCCTAGAAGAGCCATGGTATAAATGATGCTAGAAAAGCCCACAAGCAAACGACATTTCCCAAGTGCAGCATGCAAACCCAAACAGATTACATACATGCAAGGTTTATATTCGACTGACTCATAAGTAGAAATAAAAAAGATCAAGTTCCCTATCCTAGGTGCATCCATTCATAGTGTACCATGATATAAAGAATCATGTCAACTTTGAGGAGGAGAAAAACCAAAAAGAATCAGGAATGATAATCAAGAACCAAAATCAAATTTCAAGATCAAAAATTCAATAACAAGATGCCCTTTTCTAGAGAGATCAATGATATGGGATAGTGATCAAATTGATTAGGTCAAGAGGAAGGATACATCCTATAAGAACCCAGTGATGATGATGATCTAGATTTAGGTCAACGAGAGGAAGGATACATCCTCAAGGACCCATTTCCAGAAAGATGATTGGATTTAGGTCAACAAGAGGAAGGATACACCCTCATGGACCCATTTCTATGGAGAGGTCATGTGTGTATTTGATTGGCCAAAAGATGTGATGATGATCAAATTTATGAAACAAGATTTTGTCATAAGGAACTTGTTGAAGCACAAGATTCAGAATGGAACTAGATCACTTTCTGCAAGGAGATCGACCAACGACGCGAGATATGTACAAGTGGGACTAGATACAAGACTAGACTGACAAAGACACGATATTTACAAGACTGAAGCTCAAATATTGGGATAGGAAAAACATATATACAAATAGGATAGATGATTATATACAAGAAGGATATGTAAAAAAGCTCAGGATGTAGGATAGGAGGACTAATGCTGACTGATGCGAGTGATAATGGAACATCTAGGAAATATAGGTAAGGATTAGGTGAAAGTGGAGTGGAATAAATGAGATGGAGGAGAATGAGAGTTTGATAGATAATGATACGGCCCACTATGTGTGATGCATGATTGCCAGGTTTTCACCACACATACTTCTACAAGGTGCTTGATTGCCAAGTTTTCACGATTGGATGAGTGATTTCTCTTGATCTTCTTTCTCTTTTTTTTTTCTCATTTTTTTTTGCTATCATCAAGGTGTTTGTGTACCAGATTTTCACCAAGACAATGAGCTTTTCAAGACTTTTTACAATGTTTTTGGATTTTTTAGATTAATTGGAATAACTGATCAACTGCTAGGCATAGAAGCACCTGAGATGAATGATATTGATTGGATCATTTAGGGGTTCTCCTTCAGGAGTAGATAAATGATATACCCCAGAACCAAAGCATGTAGTGACAATATATGGGCCTTGCCAGGTAACTTCAAACTTACCCTTCTTTTCCCTAGTAGCACCCACTTTCTGATTCTCTTTGAGCACAAAGTCCCCTACCTAGAACTGGCGTGGGTGAATCTTCTTATTATAGCTTCACTTTAATCTATTCTGATATATGACCAAGTGGTCATATGCTTGCTGGCACTTTTCATCAAGGAGATCATGCTGTGTGAGTCTTTCTACTCTGTAGTCTTCATCTATGATTAGGTCTTTGAGAGATACCCGTAAGGATGGTAGTTTGATCTCAATTGGTAAGACAACCTCGACACTATAGACAAGGGAATATAGAGTGGTTCTTGTGAGAGTGCGGAAGGAAGTGTGATAGGCCCAAAGGGTGGGATTAATTTGGAGGTGCCAGTCATGACCAGTATCATTGACAACCTTCTTTAGGATTTTTAGAAGTGTTTGGTTGGTTGCCTTAGCTTGGCCGTTACCCTGTGGGAAGTATGGGCTAGAGAAGTGATGATGGATGTGGAGGCGCTCACACAGATCGACCATATGCTAATTTTCAAATGGCAAACTGTGATCTATGAAAATGGTGGATGGAATGCCAAAGCGACAAATGCTGTGGTATAGGATAAACTTGGAGATTTGGATGCCTGTCTTAAGGGTAAGTGGCATTGCTTCAACTCACTTAGTAAAGTATTCAGTTGCTGTGATGATAAATTTATATCCCTTAGAGGATAGGGAAGTGATCTTACTGACGAGGTTGAAACCCTAACATGAGAATGGCCAAGAAGGTGCAATAGGATGTAGCTCTTGTGATGGTGCATGGATCAGATTTGCATGCTGCTGACATGGTAAGAATTTTTTTTACAAATTCACAGGCATCATGTTCCATAGTAGGCCAATAATAGCCGACTCTAAGAAGCTATTTAGCTAGGACCATGCCACTCATGTGGGCACCACAAATTCTAGCGTGCACTTCTCATAATGCCTGGGCAGCTTCAACTTCATCTAAACACCGAGAGAGAACATTGTGATAACCGTGATGATATAAGGTGTCGGCTACAATGGTGTAGCGGGAAGCTCTTAGAATAAGGTTTTGGCATTGGGTGTTTGTTAGATGGGGGGATATGATACCATTATTTAGATAATCATGGATGTTGTGGTACCATGGGGACTGAGGACCAATCAAGACACAGACCCGATTAATGTCATTGCTCTCATAAGCTGGCACGTGAAGTTTCTCAACCAAGAACTCGTACTGCATTGCATCATGTGGTATTTCTAGAAGAGACCCGATCGTAGCCATTGCATCGACAACTTTGTTTTATAGACATGACACTTGGGTGATTTGCAGATTGATGAAATGCTCCTTCATTTTATATACCATCTCTTTGTAAGGTAACAACTTATCATCTTTTTTTTGGAATTCATCTAACACTTGCTTTATGATTAGTTGAGAATCACCAAAGACTTGGATATTCGTGATGTTCCACTAAATGGCCATACTGAGTCCTACAATTAGTGCCTCATATTTTGCTATGTTGTTAGTGCAAGGAAATCCCAGTTTGAATAATTTTGGGATGTAGTCACCTTGTGAGGTAACAAACAAGATTCTTGCCCCAGAACCATGAGATGTATATCAACCATCAAAGAATAACTTCTAGGTTGGTTGTTCTTTGATCATGCATAGATGTTCATTGGGAAACTCCATGACTAATGGATATGCATCGATCAATGGTGCCTTTGCTAACTGATTTGCAATGACTTGACCTTTGATGGCTTTTCTATTGATATATTAGATGTCAAACTCACTGAGAAGCATTACCCATTTAGCCATGCGGCTAGTGAGAGTTGTTTTAGATAGTAGATACTTGAGTGGGTCTACTTTTGATATAAGCTTGACTGTGTGACTGAGCATATAGTGACAAAGCTTTTGAGTGGCGAAGACCACTTCTAGGCATGCTTTTTCCATTGGTGTATAATTTAGCTCATAACCCACCAAAGTGTGGCTGATGTAGTAGATAGCACACTCTTTTCCATTGTCATCTAACTAGGCCAGGAGTGCCCCTAGTACTGTTGTTGTTGTAGATATATATAATACAAGAGGTTTTCCTGGTGTAGGAAGCACTAGAATAGGTGAATTTGCCAGATATTCCTTGATTTTACCAAAGCTTCTTTGGCATATAGGATCCCATTTGAAACTATGATCTTTCCTCAACAAATGCGTGAAAGGTTGGCATTTGTCTGGAAGCTGTGATATGAAACGACACACTGATTGAAGTTTTCCTTGTAGACTGTGCAACTATCTGAGTGTCTTTGGCAGAGGAATTTCCATGATTTCTTTAACCCTTTTAGGATCTATCTCGATGCCACATCATGATACGATGAAGCCAAGGAGCTTTCCTGATGTAATTCCAAAGACACATTTATTTGGATTTAGCTTGAGACCATAATGTCAAAGTCAATCAAACACTGCCTCTAGATCATTTAGGTGATTCATTCTATTTTGTGATTTAGCCACTATATCATCCACGTAATCTTCAAGGATCTTATGGATCATGTCATGGAAGATGACGGTCATGGACCTCAGATATGTTGCTCCAGCATTCTTGAGACCAAATGACATCATGTTATAATAGAAGGTACCCCATGGGGTTGTAAATGCTATCTTATGCTAATCTTCTTCTGCTATACGGATCTAATTATATCCTGAAAATCCTTCCATGAGAGACAACATCTCATGTCCGACAGTGAGGTCCACTATCATGTCGATATTAGGCAATGGAAATTCATCTTTTGGACATGCTTTGTTGAGATCTCGGAAGTCAATGTAGATTATGATGGAGTTATCTGGCTTAGAGAGTGGGACCATATTTGAAATCTAGTCTAAGTAATCTATCGCTCTAATGATTCTAGCTGCTAAGATCTTTTCAAGTTCTATTTTGACCATTAATGCAACTTTGGGATGCATTTTCTGGAGCTTTTGTTTGACAGGTTTAATGTTAGGATCCACAAATAAATGATGTACTTCAAGTTTTTGATCCAAGCCAGGCATGTGAGCGTAGGACCATGCAAAGATGTCTGTATATTCTCTTAAAAGAGCTATGAAGGCCATTTATTCTACTTTTGTCAAGGATGCTGCAATGTGAGTGAGGTGAGGCTGGTCCTCTATACCTAGATTAATAGGCTGGGTTTCCTCAATGAGAATAGATGACTGTTCTGACCTATAATCATGGATGATAGGGAGAGGAGAATCTCCATCTCCTGGCACCTCAGAAAGGTTTTCACCGGGAGATACACCTTTTATTTTTTCTCTTTTTTGATCTGATAGTTCCCCAGAAGGGTTTTCACTAAGAGATACATTTTTTTCTTTTTTATTTTTCTTTTCAATTTTGCAGCTAGAGTCCTCCTCTCCCCCAAAGTATGCTTTCAGGTTCAAGTTGTATACATGTGTGGAAGTTTGCCCCCAATCTGGTTGCTGATCTGTAGCTCCCATGAATTTTAGGAGCACGACCATGCTTTCAAACTCGTCTATCAGGACGATGCTTGGTTGGTCCCAGTTAATGAGTTTGGGAGGGAGGAGTGGAAGGTTAATGAAGTGGAGATATAATTGGTGAAGGATGTAGTTATCGAGGATAATTTCATCATCAATATCATCATAAGCTCTCACAATTTTCTCTTCCAGGATATTTTTGAATTCGCATATGTTACCCAGGGGAATGTGATAGGTTAGACTGGTTTCCTTAGTGCCCCCAATCATGTTATGCCCAAGGCTAGATGTATCATGTTCAAATCCCAGACCAATGTGCTTTTGAAGTTTGGAGGGCACAATGGGGGCTCTCATGCCTTGTTCTTCAGAGCCTAGTCCACCTCCATGATAGTTCCACTTTTCGGTGACCAATTTGTGAGCAGAGGGATATTTATCTTTGAAGTGATTTAGGAGGCGATTGTCAAGAGGTGTGGGATCTTTGTAGAGCCATTGATTGATATCAGGTGTTATTTCCTGGCTATTTAGAATGTTGTAACAAAGAAAGGTGGTAGGACCCAATTGCATTAGTTTAGGTGGCTTTTTCTCAATGTAACTTGATGGATGCCCATGGGTATGTGTATCAGCCGGGAGGGCTCCAACAACAAAGGCATCAGTTAGACTATATTCTCCATAGCCTTGGTGGTTGATCTTGATAGTGGATAGAGTGGATGCAAGGATGGTGTTTGGATTTGGAAGGGTTGTGGAGGAACTGGCGATAGATGTGCCAAGGTCAGTCCCATGACAATGATTTGAATCTGGATGGGAGGCTTGCAATGCATGGAAGTATGCAAAGGGCTTGGGATATGCATGGATAGAGATATCAACTCCGTTGTGTGGAAACTTGATACACTGATGATAGGTGGAAGGGATGACCTACATAGAGTGAATCCATGGGCATCCACGAGGATATTGTATAGGAGGTCAAGATCGACCACATGGGAAATTGTCTCTTATACTGCTGGGCCCAGTTGAGTGGGAAAGGAGATTGTACCTTCTAATGTTCATTCTAGATTGTTGTAGGATTTGATTGTGATAACATCATTCATGATATCAACTTCAGTGTATCCTAGTTCCTTTAAAAATTTTAAAGTACATAGATTCAAGGCCGAACCATTATCTATCATGACTCTCTTAACAAAAAAGTTTCAGACCATGACGATGATGTGAAGAGGGAGGATATGATAAGGCTCAACAGATGGCATGTCAGTGGGTTTAAAAGAGATAGCATAAGATGTGGATAAGTGACCCACAAGGTTTTGAAACTAACCGGGATCTATGTTGTTGGGAACACGTGACTCTTGCAAAGCTTTATTCAAGATCTCTTGATGGACTGGTGATGTGCACAAGAGATCCAAGATGGATATTCGGGTGGGTGTATTCACTAGATGCTCCAATAAGTTATATTGTGCCCCAAAGGATGAGGCAATACTAGCACCGACAATAGTATGCATCCACGACGTGTGGTGACAACACAATTAGTATCAGTGCCTTTCACATGAATGACATTGACAGATGGCTCGACTTGGGATATACAACCAATGATGCTACCATACTCAACATGAGTGGTAGTGTTATTACTGGTATGGGCACTTTGTTTTCCTTTGTCCTGATTGGATGTTGAAGCAATGTGTGCATTGGTAGGACCCGTGTTATTGTCATGGTTTGGGAACGCATTTTGATAGATCTTTAGATTTCTATTGGGCGAGGTTTTGTTTGTAGAATCTACTTCAATATCCTTGTGATCAATTAGGTCTTGGATTTAGTGTTTTAACTTCATGCACTTGATTGTGGCATGTCCTTTAACACGGTGGTAGTCACAATATTCATTGGCATTGAAACATTGCGGTTTTGGAGAAGAGTCATCAAAAGGTTGTGTCGGTGGAGGATATACTACTAGGTTTGCTGCTGCCATTCTTCAAAAAATAACATCGATAGGTTCACCCAAAGGGGTGAACATGCACTTAGGTGCATTTTGATCTCTTCTTGGTCTGATCTATCCTTGCTAGACTGATATTGCATTAGTCTGATGTTGGAAATGTGGGGGATTATGCTGATAATTGGGTTGGTTAGCTTGCTGCAGATGTATGGTTTGTTGTGGCATGGGTTGGTGGTGGGTTTTTTGGTGACATGCTGGGGGAGGTGGAACTTGTTGATACTGTGGTTGTTGATAGGTCAATGTGGGGGAATTCTGTTGATAGTGTGGTGGTTGTTGGTATGCTTGTGCTGGGGAATTCTATGGATAGTGTTGTGGCTATTGGTATGTGGAAGTGGATGCTTTAGGACCTACCATAACAATCTGTACACGTTTAGTGTCAGTGGCTCCATCAGTTTTGACATTCTTGTTTTTATTCCAATATCTAGAGCGATCATTGTTGCCTCTATTAGGTTGTGATTCTTTATAGTGCTTTATGGCACAATCTTCTACAAGACCTCTTTCAAGATCCATGCCTTTGATTTTGATGTCCTGATAGATCTGTATACAATTCATGTGTATATGATAGGAAAGCTTGGGATGAAGGTTGTTAATAAAGATCTTGATGAGATGTTGCTTGGGGGGTTGATAGGACAACCTTGTGGTAAGTCCTTGCCAGCGCTGAAGGTAATCTGCCAAGCTTTCTCCTCCCTTATGTTTGGAACTACATAAATCAAGTAGGGAGAGTTCATTCTCAACATTGTGTGCATATTGGGCCACAAACTTCTCTGATAGTTTGGCGAAAGTAGAGACTGTGCTGTAAGGGATCTTGTAGAACCACTCAAGAGTGGTCCCTCCTAAGCTTTTGGTAAATAGCCTCATGAGGAAGTTATCTCTATAGGCCACTTCTTGGCATACCATGTAGAATTATTTCATGTGGCTCACAAGATTGCCCTTCCCCCAGTATTTGTCAAACTTGGGTGTTTCAAAGTGCTTGGGGAAGGGTATGGCATTGATAGATCTATCAAACGAGTAAGGACAAACTTCCTCAAATTTGAAGGTCTTTGCTTCATTTCCAGCATGTAGCTCTTTTAAAGCATTCTTCATTTCCTCCTATTCTAAATTGGATGGTGGGGGATTATTATTTGCTGGTGTGTTGATCCCGCTCATGAGATAGGGGTCTAAAGGAGCTGGTGAATACAAAGGGTTTTGCAGTGTTTGGTCAATATAGATAGGTTGTTGGGGTGATGAGAACTGTAACTGAGGGGAATAGTGTGGTGAAGGGGGTGGCAATGCATGTTGTTGTTATTGTATCTTCTGGAAGTAGGCTTGTATCTACTGAGGTGTTGGATAAGTGAGCTAAGGTAACTATGCACTTGCATTGGGTGGTGGTGCCATATTGCTAAAGGATGGTAGATAGGTTTTCTGAGGTGGAATGCCCCCAGTGGGTGGAATGAAGTAGTTAGGATTTATGGGTGCATTGGTTTTCTATGATGGAGGGAATAGTTATGAGGTAGTGGAAGATAGTATAGCCAGGTAGTTGGCATAGATGGGTTGCGGCTGCTGGGTAGATAGGGTGGCGGAGTGTGTACTTGAAAAAGGATTCGCAATTTGTTGTAGCACCTATACAATGAGTGGATTGGGATTCTGTGTTGATGGTTGTGGTTGCTGGGTAGGTTGAATACGAGGTGGTGCTACGATGAAAGGGCTATACTGTGGTTGTGCATGAGAAGCAAAGGGGTTTGTGCTTTGTGGCTGGGATTACTGGGGTTGTTGCTATGAAAGAGGTTTCTATTGTTGGATTGGTTGTTGCTGCGGGATTGGGGGGATAGGAATTTGTGTTGAGGAAAAGGGGTTGAATTATGGTTGATGTGTACAAGATGTAAATGGATTGGTGGTCTAATACTATGCAGGTATGCCCAAGGCTTTTATGGTGGCTTGGTAGTTATTCCAAGTGAATGAGGAAGCACCTTGTGTTGGTTGACTATTTTGAGGAAGTGGTGGTGGAGGAATTTGGTTGGATTGTGCTTGTGAAAGAACTGATGGCATACGTTGTGAGTGTGTTGTTGGCAAAGTAGGGAAAGTGGGCCATTGTCGTAATAAGGGTTGGTTATAGGTGTTGGTAGGTGGCATTCCTATGGTAAAGTACGCTCGCTACTATGGGTATGTTGTGGAGGAAAAGGGAGGAACGAGCATGGAGATTTGAGTGCTTTGATGCTGCAAACTAGTTGCTGCATTTTGAATGGACTGAGTGGGGATGGGTGGAATGTTTGTTTGCGGAGTGTTGACTGGTGGTGGTGGGAATTGTGTGACAAATGTTGAGATTTCTTGGGAAAGCAAAGTGATTATGTTTTGAAGATGCGCAGGCACTTGCATAGTGATGGGATGTATTGCTTGCACTGTAGATGGTGGATTAGGAGGCAGGGCTCCCATGACTATGAACAAGGTAGATGGAGGTGTTGTGTGCACTATGGAAGGTGGGATAGAAGGTTGTATCATCTATGAGATAAGAGATCCTACGTGCAAGGCTCGCTGAAGGGGATCAACAACTTTATTTTGGATGGTATAAGGACTTGCTCCTGAAATTCCCATAGGTTGTGTGATAAGCGTCGGTATAATCCAAGGTGGGAATTGGATTCCTTGTTGCTGAATATCAATAAGTACCTGATTGTTGTTGCATCCACTCATGGCTCTTACCATGTGAACATGCGCTGGATGATTGATGAATGTTTTGATAGTACTCACGATGGGAATCTCATTAGTGTCTACCCAAATGTGCTGGATAGGTAGGTTCTATCATGGATCAAAGGAATCCATTGTGTTAGAGTGTTCTATCGTTGGGTCAGATGAACTAGCTGACTGATTAAGGGCAATTTCTTTCCTCTTCTTAGCGGCTCGTGTGATGGGTGGCATGAAATGAATGTCCTAAAGAGTTAGATGCAAGATGCAAGATAAAATACAAGGATTTTTCTAAAAAGGACTAAGGATGATGATGCTAAGATGACGATCTAGGATGACACTATCTATGATGATGGGGATGCTTCCAGAAAGACTAAGGATGACTTGGTAAAAAAAAGATTGATTAAGGATTGCTTTCCTAATATATGATCAAGGTGGATATGATTTCCAAAACCTAGGACAAACTTGTGGTCTTCGGTTTGATAGGATTCTCGATCAATGTGAACCAACCTTTTTCTCAAGGTGATGAGGTTTCACAGACAGAGGGGGTTATCTTAAAACAATGTGTCATTCTAAAGATACCTAAGATGATGATCCTAGACTTAGGATGAAGGGTAAGCAACTCAAAAAGAGGCTAGGATACCAAGTGAAGGATGCGCTTTCTAGGATGATAAGGATTGCTAGAAGTTGATGCAAGGTTGCTAGGATGGATCTAGGATTTGTTAAGATTGGTTTAGGATTAACTAGGATGGTTTAGGATTGGTTTAGGATTGATAAGGGATGGTTTAGGATTGAATGCAAATTTATGCTAGGATTATGCTTTGGATGATGTGTGATGTGTCTCTAGGGATGACAACTAGGGAAGTCCTAAATGCAGACAAAGTGATCTAAGAAGAGGAAGAGTGACCGATTGTAGTGATGAAGCTGGTAGGCATACTTGTGTGAAATCAAGTACACGTGTTTGCATGAACAACTGGATGATATGCCAGATTGGTGGAGCACTCAAAGTGAATGAAGGTGTTGTTGGTGCAGAATTTCTACATAAAACAAAGAATTTTGTAGTTGTACTGGACCCTCTCGTATTCCTCAAGTTTGTGGTTTTCTACTTTAATGATTTCAGTGATATACTGATATTTCTTGGCCTCTTTGGTTATGGCCTTTTGTTCTCGGTAGATATGTGGCAAAAGAGTCTTCACTTTCTGATGCTTGGTGGAATGGGACATGAGTTCAATCTGATACTTTTGTAGGTAGTGACTATGACAAGTGTGCCTTGGATCATTTTTTATTTTGGAACAAGTGATGGACTTTTGGAATTTGTGAGCAAACAATCTTGCAAGAGGCAAAGCAACCTTGCAAGAAGCATGAAATGTCGATCTCCTTGGCAAAAGGACTTTCAAAAATTTTTGATTTGTGTATGTTCAAGAACTGTTTTGCACAAGGTTTGTAACATTGAAAACACATACAAGCACTTTCTACCTTAAGGATGCGGTGAGCTTGAAAACCTTTATCTGCATACGTAGGCACACACACAAGAGCTAATTAGAATATGACCACCATCAAGCATGCTATGGCTCCATGATGTTGTATGAGTCGACTCCAAACACTCAGGGTGGCACAAATATGTAAATTTCTCAGGGAAGTTACTATCTTCCTTGCCCAGCCGATTATCAAGCTTTTGGGGATGGATCAAGTAGGTTGCTAGATTGATTAGTTGATAGTATTCTTGTAGTGTCCCTGTAATCGGTTTGTATGGCGTGACTCACTTAAGAGCCTAGTTAAATCATGCCAATATGTTGGGGAGTTCACCCAGTCCTGACTACCATTGAATATGACCCACCCGAGCTTGAAAGGATATAGACGCTCTTTTGGTTAGTGCCTTATTTATATACCAGCTGAAGGATTTTACCAGTTTGGGGTCATTCTCTAAAAGGACTCATGCTTCTTTTGGACAGGCCCCTCTCAACAGATCTAAAGATTTATCAAGAGTAGATCTGCAAAAAAAAGTTTGAATGGTCACAATCACCTTTCTCTTGCACCAACGACCACGAGAGCCAATGGGAGAGGATAGTGCATGAAGTGAGGTTGCATTCTAAAAAAGTTTGTGCAAGTGCACCAAACACATAAGACACAGAATTTATTTCTGATAAGTTAAGCAATGTGTGTTTGATCTAAAACTAAAATGAACTCACAAGCTTGTTCTTTTTATGAGCACCAAAGTGAGATATTGTTTGCCTTGTTCAATTTGTCTTTATGCATTCGAGATTGAGTTCGTTTGATGTTGAATTTCAAACCCAAGAGGAAATGTGTGATTTCTTTGTCAAATTTTAAAACCCAAAAAGCGAAGTGTTTGATAGTTAGTTCAATTTTAAGATCCAAAAACAAGATGTATGATTTGATTGTTCAGTTTTAAACCCAAAATCAGATGTTTGATTTGTTCATTTTCCTTAAAGCATTCAAGATTTTGTGCATGTTTATTTTAAGCCCAAAAAAGAAATGTTGACTTTTGTTGACTTTTTGACTTTTTGACTTTTTGAATTTGACTTTTGTTGACTTTGACTTTTGTTGACTTTAAAACCAAAAACCAAGTGTGAAATGATGTGAGTACATACACTGTTCTTTTTAAACACCAAAAAGCAAAATGGGAATTTTTTAATCAAAAGATTATGTGCTTTCTTACCAAACTAGATGGCTAACCCGTAGACCTGTAAAAAAAATGAAAAATAGTTAGTAAGAGTGTATTATTGTAGGTTTACAGTGCCTTTCCCCCATGTTTTTACAAATAATGGTCCCAATGATATAGACCATACTTCAACAAATGGGTAATAGAGAGAAAGTAGAAAGAAGATAGAAGGAATATAATCTTCTTGTTTACGTATCAATGATATTCATGGAAGCGTAACAGAGAGAAATTAGAAAGAAGATGGAATATAGTATTCTTTCCCTTTTCAACCTACAAAACAAAATAAGAGCTTGCAAAACATACTCAAACAACAAAAACACATTAGCTTAGAGGGTTAGTTTGCAAGAAAAATAATGAAAAGGAACACGTGAAGTGGGTCCCACCAGGTGTGCCAGAATGTGAGAAAGGAAAATCTAGTTGTAAAGGAACATGATAATTAGATTAAAGCATTCTACAACTAAATAAACAAGCTACATACATGATTGAACCGAAAAAGAAAAACTTAAACAATAAGGAAATAAGGAAGTGCAAACCTCCTCAAACTGAATCTAAGCTCCCCTTTTGATGTGTTCATGCTTATGGATGTGTGCTCAAGATGTGCTCCAAGCTTCAAAGGTATGTTCTCTAAACTGGCATTATAAGTTTACTGTTCAAGATTGGAATATCTAAGCTAAAACTGCCATTATAATGTTGCTTCAAAAGATGGATGAAATGTGAAGGAATGAGCCTTGTATTTATAGGAAATGGGGTTGAAGATGGGTGGTTCAGATGTAAAGCTGAAGAGAGGTCAGGATGCCACTAGAAGAGAGCACATGGATTGTGCTTCTTCAAGTGCATCAAACTATGACACTTGTCACAATATTATTGGGTTGAAAGTAGGGAGGAATGTGACCATTTAGGGAAGAGATCCAAGAAGACTCTAGAAGATAAGGTTCATAAAGAGGGTGTAAGAGGCATTTATGAGGGTGTAAGAGATATTTATGAGGGTGTAAGAGATAT
>MU227209.1:437610-471502 GCA_018584345.1 Thuja plicata
ATCAAGGATTAGGAATGTGACATGGTTAGGGATAGAATTAGGATTAGGGTTAGGAGATAAGAAGGGTGATTAGGGGGATAAGGAAGGGTTATCATGTGTGAAGAGGTTGGGATTAGTTTGAACTTAGTGTTAAGTGGATGGGATTGGTTAGGTTAGCATGTGTGAAAGGGTTGGGTTGAGTTTGAACTCAAGGTTAGGGGTTGGGATTGGTTAGGTTAGCATGTGTGAAGGGGTTGGGTTGAGTTTGAAATTAGGGTTAGGTGGTTGAGATAGGTTAGGTTAGGGGTTAAAGGGAATATTAATGAATTGAATTACATAAATAACATATTCATTCAATAATAGGGGAATAGGGTTTTAATTAATTATTAAGCTATTGGCTTCTTTTAATATTTAATCAGGACTATAGAAAATTAATTGAATTAATTAGGGCTAGGGGATGACATAGGTCAATTAGGTAATGCTTAATTACTTAGCTGATATGTCCTAAAAGGCACTACATATGATTAGATGTGTTAATCAGATTAGGTTTCTACACTGTAATGCATAAAAGACAAGCATTCACATTGTGACTACAAACATCAATGGTCAGTGGAACTCGATGGATAGAGATCATCGAAAGTCAAGTCATAGTGATGCTCGAGCAAGAAAAATGATGAGCATTTTTGACAATCAGAATCACAAGCAAAACCCAATGGCTAGAAACATAGTGTAAACCAATGGAGAAGCCCAAGGAGAGCTGGAGTGTTGAGCGACGCTATCAGAGAGTAAAACTAAAATTAACTTGAGTTTAGAAATGACAAAATATCTAGCTGGCAGAGCTAAATATAGAGTTAACTGGTAGTTATCATTATTTTCACCGACAAGATAAGCTAGAGATAAGAATTTGATTTAAAGCTATTTTGTCCAGTTGGCAAGAAGATCTTAGCGAGATAAAATAGGAGTTTTTCTTTAAATCTAATTGGAAAGAATTGTGGATCATGCCAAGATCAAGAAGATCAAGAACCTAACAATGGTGATATCATGTCTATTCAAGAGACAAATCAATTCATTATGAATTGGTGTGGGGAGAAAAAGAAAAAGAGTATGCTCAAGAGAAACTGATGAAGAACAACTTCATACAGTGCTGATCAACAAGCTAAGGAAAGAGCTAAAGAATTTTTTGGACACTAAGAAACAGAGAACAACATCACCAAGTAGAATAAAAGTGGAGCAAAGGTATAAACAAAGTTATATTGATCAGAATAGTTTTGTGAGTTTACAATAGATTTCAAAATCTACAAGTATAAGTTTTATATGTGAATAGATCATACACTTTTAGTTTAACCATTGATTCAGAAAGTCTCTTAACTGAGAGAGAATCAAAGATCCTTTCTATATTGAGATACATCTAATGGAGTATCAAAAATTTTGTTCATGAAAATAGCATGAGATGCCAGATACCTATTGACAAGCCAAGTGAATGTTTGATCAAGGATGGTAGCATAGAGATGCCCGATATCAATTAATAGACTAAACTTATAAATCCTCTAACAAGGTCACACCTAACAGTGTGTTTCTAACCTTTAACAAGGTTGGCTCTTCACCGAGCTCACTTTAGAAGAGTGAAAATTTTGGGTTACCGGTCCCAAGTGGTTTTTCCCTTAACAAGGTTTCCACGTTAAAAATCCACATGTCAATGTGTTTATGAGTCATTAATTTATTGTTTTTAATTACACTTAACTTAATTGGATTGATCAGTATACTCTAGATAATTTATTGTCTTTCGGTAAATTAACAGACTGTTATTTGGTAAATCTATAGTAGAAGGTTCTACAAAGCATTCTGAGAAGTAGTTAATTGATATAAGTATTTGGAGGCATTCATCTTATAGGACTGAAGATAAATAGGGGTATAAATTTGTGGTACTGAGTTTTAAGGGTTGATTATTGGAATATTTTTGAGGCCACTGATTCACCCTCCCTCTGTTATTACTAACAACCTTATCATAAGTTTTGGCAATTGTGATCAACAAATCTGTGTCAATAAACACTCTAGGAACTATTAATTTTCCTACATCCAAATCCCATATATTACAGTTTGGGATAGGAGAATTCCTTTGGATGAAAGCAATTTTGAACAAACTTAGACCATTTATACTAACCTTGGCATCCTTAGCCCATCTGCCCAGATCACATAAACCCTCCCCAACTCTAAAATGAGGACTTACAGGAACCAGCTTTTTGAGTTTAGTAGAGTCATTGGTGGATCCATTCAAATTTTGTAAAAGATCATCACACATATTCCCATCCTTGTAATCAATTTTACTAGTGAACTCAATTCTAGGTGCCATTTATGAATTTAGGGTTTCTTATGGTAATAGTATCAAACTTTATCAACACTCTGTTTATTCTTTAGAATTTGAAACCCTACTACAAGTATGAATTTTAATGTTTCAAAAGTATGAAAATAGAAAACTTACCCGTTCTACAATTTGTAAAATAGAGCACAAGATTACTGCAACTTTCAGTTTCTCTTCAATCACTTCAATGGTTATGAAAAATTTGAACTCAAGTAATGAATTATATGCTCAACCAAATTAATCTTTCACATTGAATTTTATCTGAGGTGGCCACATGCTCTATAATCAATTCATCTAGTTTGAACATTCACAGCTCAATGGTTCATTGAAACCATTCTTAAAATTTTAAATCTAAACTATAGATCATAACAGTGTCCCATCTATCATGTGGCTCTCATCACTTTACGAAAACCACTATTCATCTTGGACACGCATCAACATGAATTGATCGCTTAAGAATTAGATCTCGCGCATCTCTACCATAAGTGTTAAAGTTAGCCGCCAATTTTTTCTAACCTGACCACCAGTTACTTTACCCCAGACTTTACTAACTGCGGATATAACTTTATCATAGAAGCCACACGTCAACACCACTTAATGTATTATATGCTAGATCTTCCTCATCTTTACCTTAAGTCATTAAGTGAGCCATTGTATCCTTTTCAAAATGCATCCTCTTTATTTTATCCTTGCGTTGTAATGGGCCCCCTGACTCCCACACATCAACATGACTTAATCACTTATACTTTAGATCTCGATCACTTTATCACCCAATGTTTAAGTCAACCGTTAGATCAAACTTTAAATGCTAAACCTCTAACTCCTTACAACCTTGATTGGACCCACTGGGACACATAGAATCATGAATTAATGGCTTGTATGCTAGATTACGTGCATCTTGATATTAAGCTATCAAGTCAACCGTTGGATCCTTTTAGAATTGTCAGCACTTTAATCTCTGGTCAGCTTCATGTTAGTGGAGCCCACGTCATCTCCAGGACACGCATAAGAATGACTTAATGTCTTGAAAGATAGATCTTGCACATCTTTTGGATGAATTCATTAATTCCACCATTGGATTAAAGGGAATCTGGCTGTAGTTTATCAAACAACTTTTCACAAATCTCAGGCTTGCCAAGACACGTGGTGTCACCGCTTAACGACTTACATGTTAGATTATGTGCATCTTTGATAATAAGTGATTAAGTGAATCATTGAATCAAAACAAAATTGTACAACACATGATCTTAAATAAAAAACTTGCGGGCTTTCAAACTTAGGGATTATTAAAGTGCTAAAGACTTAGGATAATTGAACACGACCCCGTTTAAAAAGAACACATGGGTTATGGTCATTTAAGTGAATGATTAAAGTAACATGAAATTAGAACAAGCCAAGAACACTTAGGTTTTTTTGTTTAAAATAGGTTATGACCCTAGATTTAGGGTTTTCACAATTTCCACCATTTCAAATCTTGGACATGATAATTTATAGGGAATTTTGGCATTACCCTGGACAAGACTTGACACTTTTAGGAAAATTCACACTGGGAACCCAAAAAAAATAGATACACTCAGAAACCGGATATATATCCAACAAGGACTACATGTCAAGTTGGGTTCTACATGTCATTTACTGATGACCATTTTGTGAGGATAGTTTGCATAGCTTTGGCAGGCTAAAAGGAGGGTCGATGGCTAACGGTTACAAAGATATGCAATGGTCATATTGATGGTGTGCGTGACTTTGGTTGTTATGTTGGTGGTTTAGAGTTGTAGGCCACAAAGATACAAAAAGGTCAAGTACATTTGTGGTTGAAAGTTTGGTATTGGCATAGCTTTGACATAGTTTTTGGTGACTGGTGATAGTGTGCATAGCTTCAGTAGGCTAAAAGGAGGGTCGATATTGACAGTTACAAAGATATGTAATGGTCAGGTTGACGACGTGCGTGACTTCGATGGTTATGTTGGCAGTTTGGAGTTGAAGGCTACAAAGATACGCAAAGGATAGGTTGACGGTGTATGTGACTTTGAAAGTTATGATCGCAGGTAGGATATGGGGGTTCCGAGGCCACATTGGCAGTCTGTGTAACTTTGCCGTGAAGTTACAGTGACATTGAACACTGAAGTGCAATTAATGAGACTTATCGATGCCAAGATTTTTATTAGACATTAAAAAGGATAATTTGTACGAGATATGAGCTATGATTCATAAACATTCATTATTTTTCTTTTCAGAGTCAAGTCACCTTACGTGAAACATTTCTTCAAAATTTAATGCGGCTGCCAAGTTGTCAGTTCAAAATTTAAAATCGCAGCTAGGATATGGTGGTTCCGAGGACATGCTGGCAGTCTGTGTAACTTGAGTAGTACATAATCTAGGCCAAGATTTTGATTAGACATTAAAAAGGATAATTTTATAGGATATGAGTTGTGATTCATCAACATTCATTATTTTTCTTTTTGACTTTGGAGCCAAGTTACACATGATACAAATGTCTATATTTTTTGTTTATCGATATTCCTTAATTTCCTTTTTTGAGGCAAGCCACCTTACGTGAAAAATTCCTTCAAAATTTATTGTGGCTAGAAAGTTGGTGATTATTTTCTTTATATAATCCTCAGTAGTGAAATTGCAGAACAAAGGGCACTTTCTAAATTTCTAAATTTGGAATCTTTGATGACAAAATGGGTCTTCCAGTAGCTGAGGGATCATAAATTGAGAACCTAGAACCTATAATCCAACCAAATTTGGATATGGAGGAGGAGATTCAGTAGGATGTCCTCAGTCATCTTATGTCTACAGCATGGGATCATGCTACCAGTTACGCTCGATACCAAAGCGACATGTTCAAACTCGAAGTAGAACATGACAAGCCAGAGATGCGCACCATTTTTGATGATCGTGGCTTTGACCAGGAGGGGTTCCAAGCGAAGATGATCCAGTTATTTTCTAGTTTGCGCATCGACTACTTTTTTTTTCTTTGTGGATAGTATTATCATATTATAGTTTATACTATAACATATTAACAAATTACTATTAGTCTATTAGTATTAGGATATGTAGGAGTCGACTGTCAGACTGTTAGACTAGGCTTTTGTAATTTCCTCTAAAATTTTAATGGATCTTAGGACAAATTTGGTTACTTGTAATTTTTAAATACAAAATTCAAATGTACTTTTCATTTTGGTTTTGGAAACGGTTGGAAGCTTGTCACTTCTCCTTCTGGGAAAACCACAAATGTTTAGAACTTCAGTCACTCAATGAATCTCAATCAGTGATTCAATTACCAGTATTATGTATACCTAATACCTATTTTTGAATTTAATAATAATAGTAATAATGTATACATGTGAGAACTAGAAGTCTCTTTTTCAAATAGTGTTACTATTTTTAGTTTTATGTGTTATTTGCTAATACTTCAAATTTCAATACTAAATAGTCAATACAGTAACATGTTACGTGAATCATAAAATTGAACAATAGTTTTATAAATTGAAAAATATGTAAATTGTAATTATTAATTAACTTGAACTTTGAAGTATCTATGAGTGTGAACTGTGATTTTGTATAAAATTATAAATACCTATTAACTAATTCAGAATACTAAATCACGATTCACTTCATTGACTAAATGAGAAGTCTAACACTTCTGAAATCTAAATCCCACATGGCACATGGAAATTTGGAACCCACTCCAACCTCCTAGGTTACGCCTGGCTATTTCATAACTTCTCAATGGTTAATTTATTATGATGGTGATGGGTACTGAAGTTATGCCTAGCTATTTTGTAACTTCTCAACGGTCAAGTTTTTATGATGGTTAGGAGTTCTGAAGTTACGCCTAGCTATTTTGTAAGTTTGTAACTTATCAATGGTTAAGTTTTTATGATGGTTATGGGTTTTGAAGTTATTCCTGACTGTTTCGTAACTTCCAAATGGTTAAATTTTTATGATGGTTAGGGGTTTCGAAGTCCTGACTAACTTCGTGCGTAACTTCTTAAGGTGTTGAAAAGTGAGAGTAAGTTGCATGCCATGTGGAAAGTGCCAAAGAATGGAATGTTTGCAGAGCTTCGGTAGGATTTCTTGGCCATTTGTGATGGTGGTTACAACTTATGAAGTATAAGTGTCATGCTAGGCTATGTCGTAACATCTCAAGGTTTAATTTCCCTGGTCAATTTAACAGTCCCAAAGTTTCAAAAAGGTGTTGCGTGACTTCACAAGTCTCAAAGTTTTAGGATTTCAAATTCAAAGGGCCAAGGGCCAAGGCCCCTAAATTATAGGTAGCAATTTAAAAAAGTTGAGATAGGGACCTAGGGTTAGATGTACCATTAGCATAACTTCAGTAACACAAAAATTATTTTCTCTTAGATCGCCGCCAAATCTATGCTGGAAGTGACAGTTGATAGTGAAACTTTTCTGAAAAAGGTAATTACTAATTTCATGCATGTGCACTTGATGAGATTTTAATTTTTAATAGAGTAGGTGGCTTGGTGGCTGGTTGTGAGTTTCTTATTAGTTATTAAAGACAGTTCACACTTCACAGAGTATCGATAATTTTTAGAGTCAAAGAGCAACAGAGAGTTGAAACCTTTAAGTGTAGAAAAGGAGCTTATTGCTTAGAGTTTAGTATACATAAAGAATGACAGAACAAGGATCTCCTGATGTTTTTGTAGTACCAGGAAAGAGTTTTCCTTCAAGAACAAAGAGGCCAAACATATACGCTAAAGAATGAATGAAACTATTTCCTGGATCCTCAAATTCGCAATCAATTAACACTTATGAATGGAGGGACCCTTATGTGTTCTACAGGGATGTTGTCTTCCCAAACACAAGTGGGTATGAGATCTTCATGTATTTCTATAACAATAGATTGAGAGGACCTCCTATTTCAAACCCATGGGATAGGAACTTGGGAAAGTTGATAGTACCTGAGGTATTTTTGGATGTAGACCTCATGAAAGCACTAATTAAAGCATACAATCTAGTGACACACACTTTCCACAGGCATGAAAAGTCTATATTCTGTATGTTAGACAAAGCAACTTTTATTCAAGATTTTGACCTTCAGGGACCTATGAGCATGGATATTGACCTAGTAGAAGAGGAGGCCCTATTTCATAGACATAAAAGTTACTACACTGGAAGGGTTATGAAGAAGCATATTCCTAGGCAAAATAAAGAGGTAGGGTTGTTTCCGAAGAAGGTTGCATATTCATTTGATATTGAGATTTATTTTCCCTATTTCCAGAATACCATCTATGGTCTAAGCAAAGTTATTAGAATAGATGGAGGTTTGACAGTGACTCCTGACATTTATATCATGGCTACAAATATTCAGGACCTATACACCAACAATGAGTTTGATTATGTGGGGCACATAATCAATGTAATGCACACTGAGCTGATGATGGCAAAGACTGATTTGAAAAGCTTCAAGTTCAATCACTACTCCATGCTAATGCACCTGATCCTCTACTAAAATATTGGCTACATCAACCCAGAGCTCATTAATGAGACCAAGAATAAAGGAGGAACTATTGAACTTTAGGTCTGGACCATGTTATGGGATAGAAGTCACCATTTCTCTAATTCCATTTCTTTTTATAGTGATTTTGTGGCTCCAATAATGAAAATGTTAGGTATTGTGAGGAATATATATTTCCTTTACTAGTTAGAAAATTGCTTAGAACCCTAGCATTTAAAATTGAAAATGAAATTAACCACAATTGGGGTGATATTTTTTTTTAAAGAATTTTTCTCTTATAAGAGTGTATGCTTTCCCTCAACCTCCACACGTACTGCCAAAATATATCCCAGAAATATTCGCAATAGTAGAATTCCTGTGGCAGCTTATCATGATGGATAGAGAACACTTAGGCCCTAAAAGAAATAACAGAACCTTTCTGGTAAGGAGGTTCCAAATAGGGGATTTATCTATAGGTAAATATGTTGTGGACCAAATCCATGAATTCCTGAGACAATTCAGATTTCCCTGTGCTAAAGCAAGGATGTATGACCCTGAAAAATTCATTAGAGGAGCATTGAGAGAAATGAGGAATCACAATTTGGCTCAAAATCAGCCTATGGAAGATGAGGATGTTATTAAAAATGTGCTCAGTGAAGATATCTATGAGGAGAGAACCCTTAAATGGAAAAATATTATAATGTTAGAGGAAGAATTGAAAAATGTAGACCCTACCTTCCCTAGTTTCTTTCCTGAACTCAAATACATGCCGAGAATTGACATGTGTATAGAGAATTACAAAGATATTATGTCTAAATTGCTAGACATCCCCGAGGAGAAGGAGGAGGATAGAATAAACCCTGAGGAAGTTGAACTTGATGTGGTGTTTATGGTAGAAACATAACAAGCTGATCCATCCACATCTGAGCAGGGGCGATCAAAGAAAAAAAATTTGATGAATGTACCACAAAAGGAAAGGCAAAAGGCACTACAAATCCTGCTAGGTAATTGCAATTACTTTGCTGACTTAAGAAAAAAATTATTGACATAATAGGTAGAAGAGGGATAAAATGCCGTAGATGAGTTAGAATTGGCTGCAGCTAGATTAGATAACAGGGTCATCCAAGCTAAATAGTTTATAGATGATGATGAATTCATCAAGTCCGATGAGTTTAATAGTTTCCTCTTTAGAGTTAATTTGAATGAATTAACATTGTCTTTGAAATCAGGGGAATCATAGGAAAAGACTGTTGAAATGATTGAAAAATTATAGGCCTATGATCCCAATAGTGAAACATTAACTATGGAGGAGGCAAGAGATCTTGTGAAGAGAAGTGGCATGTTGTTGATCCCTAGATGGGACTTGGAGTCCTCATTCTTAATTGACCAAATCATGAGGCAAGATAAAGCTATAGCTTATAAATCTTTTGGCCCTGATGGACTATAGAGGGGTTCTAGATTGAATATGGACAATACGACACTAGTAGTATGGTGTGTGGCCCCAGAATCTAATAAGCCCAGATTGGTTGACATCCAAGACACGACATAGGGTAGCCAATTAATATGGAGGTTCCAGGACACTACAGGATCGAAGATAGAAAATCTCCTACATCATGCATCCTCCTTGAATAAGGCAGTGGTTGAGGACTTAGAGAACAACATAGCAAGGACATTCAGACATTATGTGTCAACTAGGAAAAAGTTTGAAGAGGAACTGAAGAAGAATTTTGTCCTAGATAAGACTGTGAAGGTGCTTAAAGATGAAATAAATAGTCTAAAAAATCATTCCATGGCATTTACAGAGGGGGGCTTAGCTCTAGAACTTACAAAAGAAAACATAATAATGGACATTAATTAGCCTGTTGATACTGGAATTGCTTAAAAGGAGACGTTGAAGAAGGTGCTATTACACAGAGTAAATGTTTTAAAATGGAAGTCTCAAATCATTCATAGCACATTCATTTCTTTGCAGGGGGTAGAATATCAATGTTCTAATGCCTTGTTTGTACTAACCCCATTATTTAATACTTGGGGCCCATACTTGCAATTCTTTGAGAGGTTAATTTTACTAATGGCAAAAAATGGAGTTACCTAACAAAATAATTGATGTCAAGGAAATGGTATTATTAGTAAAGTATTTGTATGCATTTTTCACTTGCAAGTTAAAAAACATTCAGGCAAAGCTAAATTTTTTTGCTGAAGAGTCTGAAGGATATATCCTTGCTATTGTGGACACAGAGGGATAGTTGAAGGACTGGCAGGAGTGGGTTGATTCTTTCAACCAAATTTTGGATGCTAGCAAGGTGGTTTCTTATTTTGTTGGTGATGCTGACATTTCAAATTTTTTTGAAGTTGTGGATGAATTGTACAAGCAGGAGATTGACATGAATAAGTTTGTTGCTAAATCTCAAGCCATAATAGATGCCAAGTGGAACAAATGACTTGAAGACTTGGATACAGTTAGAGTGATATCTTGGCCATCAGAGAGGGAAATTGTGGTGTGGGAAAACATTAGAGAGATTCAAGCCTTGTCACATTGACATGGATGATGGAAGTAGTAGAGATAGTTTTGGTATTAAATGAAGAGCCAATAGAGGGAGGTCAGTTAATTCAAATAGGGTATCTTATCTTTGCGGTTCACCTGGTGTGGATACACCTTTGGTGCAAACCAAGACTGATTCTGAAGAATCTGGGCTGCCACCTGTCACTCTTATAACTATTTCCAAGCTTGTTTACCAATGTTAGTTTTCATTTTCTAATAGAAGTCTCTGGTACTATGATCATTAATCATTGACACTGATGTATAAATTTCAAGGAAGTTAATAAAATTATACAAGGATATTTTGTAATTTTATGATAGAAGTCTTTGGTGCTATGATCATTGAATTTGATGTATAAATTTCAAGGAAGTTAATACAAGAATATTTTGTAATTTTGTGATAGAAGTCTTTGGTACTATGTTCATTGAATCTTGATCATTGATGTATAAATTTCAAGGAAGTTAATACAAGGATATTTTGTAATTTCTTGTGCCTGTGTAATTTTGTAAAGAGCTAAAGACCGCAGTTGCAATTTGTTTAAAATTGAATGTAATAATGTATAATGTCATATTATTATATTAATATTTGATTTTAGGACATTAGGACTTTAGGAATTATTAAATTAAGTAAATGCTTTTGCTTCAAGAAATTAAGGAACTAAGTAAATGCTTAGTATTAGGAAATTAGGATTCAGGAATGACTAATGAGTATGACAAATAAAAAATTGATAATTTCTAGGAAATTAGGAAGCTTTGACCACCTGCAATGTTCCGAAGTAACGTCGGGTTGTTTCTTAACTTCTCAATGGTTAAGTGGTTAGGATGGTGATGGCCCAATGGGATCCAAACTTCTGAGGGACTCCCGACTAACGACGTGCATAACTTCAGATTTAAGTGACAGTTAGTTAAAAGTGTTTAAGTGACAATGCGTAACAACGTTGAAAGTGACAGTTAGTTGCATGACACATGGAAAGCACCGAGGAATGGATTGTGACATGTGTCAGTGGTCAGATTAATATTTGTCACTTTGTCAGGAACAGTTCTAAACCTACGATAGTAATGACCAAGTGGTTATGGAGCTTCACGAGGGTTTGTTGGCCGTTATAGTGAGGAAAAAGGACATTAATAATTATATGATTATAGTATATACTTCAAATTTCATAAACATTCTACATTACAAAAATCATGAATTCAAATGATAAATTACAATAATCAAAATTCAAATTACAAAAATCTAAATTCAAATTACAAAAATCTTGAACAATACTTATTACTTGCAATATGAGTCAAATTTTCAATATTCAAGGCCAACAAGTATAGTAATTACTAAAAGGTAATAAGTATACAGTGTATAAATACCTATTAACCAAAATTTGAATGCTAATTCTAAATCTCAGTGAGAAGTCTGCAGCTTCTATATCCCACATGGAATCCAACTCCTGAAATTGACTAGTAGCAAGAGCTTCTTCTTCATTCTAAGTTGGGTATTAAAAATAAAAAAATTCTTCATCTTCATTCTAAGTCTGGGATGAAGATCCATTGTTTGTCTCAGAACTAGCAATAGCACCAGTACCACTAGGTTTTGAAGTGTTCAAAAGCCCTTGTCTTTCACGCATGGAATTCCAAATTGCCAATGCCCTATCATAAGGAAAGTCTCTAACATTGTACTGAGTTACAAACAACCTCAAGCAAGTTTCCAAATTTCTGTCTAGTTTGTTTCTGATCTTTGATTTCAAAAACTCCAATGCATTGAAAACTCTTTCATATTCCATTGACCCCAATATAATTGTTTGACATAAATCAATAAGTTTGAAATATTCTGACATTGAATCACGCAATACTTCACTCTACTCTATCCTTTTCCAAAGCCTAGTTATTGCACCAGGTTCAAATGGATTCTCCAATTATTTTATCTGTAATTTCATACATGATGAAAATTATCTACATTGTTCTTTAAGATTAGCTGAATCTAAAATTCCTTCAATTGGTTATCCATTGAAATCTACATGTTTTGAAAAATCTCTGATCAATTCATTAATTTTTTTACGAAAGATATGTGCATAAGTTGTTTATCTCTGAATTTTTTCCAAAAATGAGGAAACACACAACCCATGGCTTCAAGAATTTCTTCTCGAGGGAATCTTTCATGAATCTCACTTGAAATTTGGTAGGAAATTGACTTGAAAATATCACTAACAGATTTAACAATACTATCAAAATCAACCCTTTTAAATGGAAGTAGTTTGCCTTGCTTTCCCGTCTTAGATTGGTGCATTGGTATTTCATATCCTTTCACAAACACACATAAATCATTTTTTGCATTAAATTGTAAAAAATTTGCAGCATGACTAAAATCTATAATTGTCTGCCACCTGAAAAAATTTAGGATTTGAATTGTTGTCATATATGAGTACAGACAATCCTGGGCAATGCATGTCATTCTATGTAAACTACTATACTCATGGATATACATAGTTCTATCTTGTACTTTCTTAACAAGTTTGTTCATTAAATCCAGCATGGGGAGAAGATTGGCTAAAGTTAACAGAGTCTCTATATCACTTAACTTATGTAAAAAATCAGGAGCTTTGTCTACTGTGAGGCGTTTCTCATATATTAGTCTGATCAAGGATTGATATTCTATTAGAAATATTTCTACTAGTCCATGCAAAGAGATCCATCTGGTCTCAACGTCCTTGAGAAGCTTGTTTCCTGGTGTTACTCCCTTTGAAAAATATTAAATTTTGCAAAACATTTAGGACTTCTGCAGAAGTAAGAGTATAGCTCACAAACTAGATCTTCAACTTTTGACACTGTAGGAAAATCACTTACAATTTTATATGCTAAATTTATTTGATGGGCCATGCAATGTATGGCAAGCATGTAAGGTGCAATACTAGTTTGTAATCTTGCACAAAGACCATTCCTTTGGCCTTACATTACTGTAGCTCCATTAGCTCAAACACACACTAAATTCTTGCCAATTGTCAAATCATCCACACCAGCAACTTCATTCAAAGCATTCTTCACTTCAAAATGTAAGTTTTCTGTTGTTGAATTGCCCTTCATTTTACGAACACATAGTAGATGAGATTGACAGACATGTTCTTTTATTGTATACACATGCATACAGACCCAAGAAATGTTATCTACTGCAGTAACTTCATCTATGGATAATGAAATGAATTTGGACTATTTTAGTTTCTCCTATAAATTTTGCTTTTCCACCTCAGAAAGATAGTTTTCCATTTCCCATCCAACGTTTGTTGACCAATGTGACATAGGATAGTGAGGAAATCTCAAAAAGGATAATAAATTATCATATTATGAGAAGTCTCTCTTAGGATGCCCTCTGGACATAATATAAAAACAACACTCATCTAAATGGTCTTTGCAAGGTTTGCTTCATTGGCTGCATGTTTAAACCCAGCCTTGATTGGATTTTCACTACTAGCAATTGCTGCCATTCTCTTGTTATGC
Source organism: Thuja plicata (assembly GCA_018584345.1). Taxonomy (NCBI): domain Eukaryota; kingdom Viridiplantae; phylum Streptophyta; class Pinopsida; order Cupressales; family Cupressaceae; genus Thuja; species Thuja plicata. The sequence continues at coordinate 451,435 of MU227209.1, forward strand.
TCTTCATATTCTATGGCATACTTAACATGAAGACATTCTTCCTTTGATTTCCATCTCACTACTGATATTTCTTGTTCGTCTATGATATGTTTTTCATAAACCTTACCAATATGCTTTTCTATAGTGTCAAGCTTTAGCTGCAACTTCTTCTCTCTTTTATTTTTCCAGGTAAAAATACTACACCTGCATTCTGTTGGTTGTTCATCATTGTTTAGGACTGGTTCAATGAACTAGTACTTTTCTACCCAATCAACCTTAAAATTTCTTGTCATTTCCCACTCCCGCCCCATTGCTAAATCCAAGGTTTCCCACTTTGCCTTGTGTATTATTTTCCAAGGGTTTCCCTTGAGTTCTAGGCTTCATCATCTGGGTGTGCCGGATCCTTGGTGCCCTTTTTGTGGGAAGCCAAAATATTTTAGCCACATCTTCCAATTTTGCAGAAAATCTCAACAATACTGAGGTTGGATTCATGAATTTTTCCATCCTTTTAGGCCTGAACCCTTTTCTTGGCATATGGTTTTGTTGGGAGATTCCCCTAGGTATCCCTTCAATTTTTTATAGATATGACATGCTTTCAGGGTGAAAATCCTCTTCACTCTTTGGAAGGATAGAAATGATGTTATTTTTAGTCATAGCTCTTTCTATATTTTAATATTTTTATGTACACTAAATTATTGGCATTTTATGAAGATGATCATATCCTAGATCATGTGGTTAGTTTTGCAGTGTTGTCATTGTTGGAAACAAGTCTATTCTATAGGTCATATAAGTTATACTGGTGATGAAGGTGACTATATAAGGATTTGATTAAGTATCCAGTGTACCAATGATAATACAATCTGTGATGGTGATTTTTGTGTGCGGTGATAATCTAAAGGATAGAGATGATGCAATCTTAGAGGAAGTATCTAAAGAGTCATATTTACCAATATATATGGTTGCATAAGCTGATTCAATGCACGGTTGGATATTTGAGACAAACACTAATGATATTGACAAGAATAGTCAACCGATCAAGTCAAGGTGATGAAATCAAGGTAGTGATCAGTTAAATGTCAAAGTTTGTTTTATTTATGAATTGTATTGTTGAGTACCGACCTTGAGGAGTTTAATTTCCTATGTTGGCATGATCTCTTATGGATTTTCTTTAGGATTTGGAGTCTGACGAAGGTAACATGTTTTAGGGTTATTCCACTGACCTAAATGTGTGTATAAAGGATGAAATTGAAGAGTAATTGGGAGAGGATGTTTATGTGATGATTATAGTGGTTACAGTGGATGTTTGTGTGAAAAAAAATGATTTGAGTAGTGCTGAAGAAGATCTGTCAGATCATTTTATTTGAGTTCATTCTCAAGGAAAGTCCTAACCAACTTGTGATGAAAATCCTGTAACAAGGTTATTCCTAATAGGGTATGCAGGATCCTAACAGGTCTGAAGACTAAATCCTTTAATAGGGTGACTCGTAGGAGTTCTAAATCTCTTAACAGGGTAGTTCCTAACATGAATTTTTTAATAGCTTCTTACTGAGCTATAGATACCCTTGACCAGGTATATCCTTAGCAGGATGTTGTAATGCTCCTAACATGGCAAAATGTATTGGTGCACTAGTGAGATTTGTGGGTGGTAATTTGCACCATGGTTTTTACCTCTAACAAGGGTTTCCATGATAAAATATAGGTGTCATTGTGTTGATTTCATGGATGTATATTTTGATATGCTTTTATGTTACACTTAGCTTAGCATGTCGGTTACTTTGGAAGTTGATGAAAAGTTTTGTAGATCTGTAGTTACAATGATTCACCCCCCTCTCAGTGCCTTACAATACTAACATAAAGCATGTATATGTAACAATTTATTGCTGTAGATTCAAGTTCAAGCTAATAAAGTGGCACTTGAAGTGGCCTATTTAAAAGAGTTACTTCAATATTGGAGTAATTTCGCTTGTACGGTTGCCAAATTTTTACTAGACATTTCTGCCTTTGGTGACAGATCTCTGTCTCATGGGCACTGTTGTGGTCATAGTTCCTTCACTCACCACTCATAGACACCATGTTCCCAAGTGCCTCACTACTCCTCTAGAGGGGGAAGACATTATTGGAGGCACTGCTTGGCTTCTCCACCCCGTGGTGGTTCTACCTTGGCTTGGCTGTCTACTCACACTAATCTCATAGCTCTGAGTGGCTCTAGCTGACCAGATGGTGGTGATGATTCTAAATGGCCCACCTCTTCCAAGGGGTTTGCGCGGATGGCTCTTGCAATTTGTCTGCCTAGAAATGATAATGAGGAAGAAGATAAAGATAAATATGTATAGGGAAAAAAGGATGAACCAGATCCTCCCTCAGCGGGCACTGCTTTGGCCACTTAGGGAGGGTTTCCTTCTGGGCTATGCTCATATTTTTTTTGAAGAATAGTTGATTATACTACTGTTGTTTGAGCTTAGTCCCATGTGAACTTTTGTGGGTGATCTTGTGTTAGAATAATTGAGAGGGGGGAGGGNAGGGAGGGGGGGGTGAATTAGTTTCCTCACAATTATCCTACAGTCCCAAATTCCTCCAGATGTATATCAAAACAAATTCAAACCTATAATTCAACTTGGTGAAAATGTATTCTGTATCTCAAACTTTAGTCAATAGTGTTTACCGAATGCCAGTAAATTAATACTGTGATTACCAATCAATGTCAATAAGATAAGGTGTAAAGTAAAATAATAATCCACAACATTCATGCACATTGACACATAGATTTTTAACGTGCAAACCTTGCTAAGGGAAAAACCACCTGGAACCAATAACCCAAAATATTTTCACTCTTCTGAAGTGAGCTTGGTGAAGAGCCAACCCTATTAAAGGTTACAATGTACACTGTTAAATACGGCCTGGTTAGAGGATATAAAACTAACAGTTCTCTCTTGACCATGCATTCACTATGGGGTCAAAAAGAAAAAACTCAATATTTATTTGAATGTTATAATAAATACTTTCACTGTCCTACTCGGTTAAGAGATTTATCTGTAACAATGGTTAAATTGATACAATAGTGATCTGATTCAAATACAACTCCATTTTACAAATTTTTATATCTATGCTAAGTACATAATACCTCTGATCAATTTGTTCACTTTAGTTCATCTGATTCACCATACTCCATTCTTCTCGGTAATGCTCTTTCCTCTATTTTCTCGGTGATGTCTGTAGAAAAATGCTCGATTCTGTCTTTAACTAGTTTGATCAGTCATGCATAAAATTTTCATGTGCGCTTCAATTGTGTACACATGTGTGTTTCATAATGAATCTCTTGTCTCTTATATAGACATCATGTCTCATTTAATTTTCATCCTTCATATTTTTCCGCTTAATCTCCATCATTCATTTTACTGTTTAAACCTTCCTCAGGAGCAGTTGTGTTAAAAACATGTTTCAATCTTTTTCGTCTGATCTTCATTGAATTTTCATAGCCATTTGATAAAAATAACAAACTTTATCTTTTACCTCAAAATCATTAATTGCCATCTCAACATTTTAGTCGGCCTCAGTTTTAATTAAATGCTCAGTCAATACCTTGTTGTGTCGGCGATCCCTAGCTCGGTTATCACTGTGCTCAGTATACATTATGTTTTACTCAGTGTTCATTGTCTCTTGATGTATATAGAACTGATAATTTTTCGACCACATAAACTTTGTTTGTTCCTCATCTTCAATACATAACAAATTTTTTCCACCATAATAATACTCAAATAAGTTGACATCAATGACAATACATTAAATGATAATGTTTATCATCACATCTATAACTGATCGATTGAATATCAACAAATGACTTCAAACATACAATCAGTTGTAGTTCATCACTTGTATCCCTCATCTTTTTTTTGTGAACACGTGCTTTATATTATACCTTATTAGAAAGGACTATTCATCAAAAAAGAGTTTATGTTGTTGATTATTTTGATTATTTTGGTTTATGGGATTTTTATAATTTTGCATCCGGTTACTGCAAGTTATTGTTTATTTTTCTCAATTTGTATTTTCCTAAAATTTCTTAATTTAGATTATTTTAATCACTTATCTTGTGTCATTAAATTACTTTTTCACATCCATTCATTCATAATTATAACAATGAAGGATTATTGAAATGACTTAGCACTTGAGTTGTGCTTGAGTCTATTAGGTCATCTTCCTTTCGATTGTGCATTAGGAAAAGAAAGGGGTATCATCCTATGCTTCTTCCCTTTTCTTATTGTACATAAAGTTTTTATACAAATAACTCACACCAACCCAAAGTATTTTGGATCTTACTGATAAGAAATGGAAGATGAACCTTAATTATAAATTGTTGAAGAAAACTCTTGAGGCTTGTTGATCTATTAAAATTGAACCTAAGTTGAACTATTTTAAGTGGAAACTTTTGATTCATAAGCTTATTATTAGACATACACCTGTTAAATCTCTTTTTTGTGGCAATATTGGAAGTTGTTTCCATATTTTCTTGTAGTGCCAATATGCTAAAGTGATTTGGCCTCTTTTTATGGGTAATATTAGAGAATAAAATATTACTAATGCGACTTGTTGGTCTGAAGTTCTTATGGGTTTTATACCTGGGCTTATTAGGAAACATGATGCCTTTTGGAATATTTTGTCTACTAATATTGTTTTTTCTTTTATGGAAGAAAATAAATGGGCACATGTATCAAGGTAAATAGAGGTACCTTACTGATTATACACGTAGATTAATCTCTCTCTTGATTATGGAATGATTCACTTTCACAATGAAGCTCATAGCCAACATATTTATGAAGATCATGAAGGAACAAACCAAAATTTACCAAGATGACAGTAAAGAATCTAATTTCTAGACTTAGAATCTCAAAAAGATAGACCCAAAGTTTACTAATGAATACTTTGACTTCCAGAATGTATACTATAAGGAGTATCAATATAAACTAAGGAAGTATGAAGTAGTCATAGATTAAGAGTTCCCTTATAAGAACTTGGACGATTGTAGCTAGGAGAGGATCTCCCCACCTCTTGGACAAGCAATCTACCCCTTTTAGATAAGTAAAAGCAAGCCAAGGAAAGAAGACAAAGGTAAGGGTAAAGAGAACATCAACGATGAGGAGGATGGAAGCTAAGAAGAGGACGAAAGGGCTAATATAGGTCATGATTAGATTGCTATTTCATGCTAGATAATACTTGTTAATAATATAGTTTATAATATCACAAACTTTGATCCAATATTATGTATTTTGAAACTATTTCTAGTATTGTGTCTTATTAGTGACAACATGGTATGGGCATATTATAAGTGACCAACATGGTCACTAATCATATAACGCAACTTTAATTTTGATCCTATATTAAAAATTAAAAATTTTAATAAAATTTCTAATATAAATTAACTAGAAAACAAAATTACAACGAACAACTATAATAAATTATGTTACAATATAAATATTTATTTAAAAGTCATTGAGATTTTTTCATTGAATTTTGATATGACATTTCATCGCACATGCATATGATAATTTTTTGAGATGTCCTATCATAATGAAATATCCAAGCCTTCATCCCCATGTCTACTTAATATTAAATTTTGTAAAATTTAAATTAAATTAATAAAATAAAAACATTATATAATATTTTTATTGTTATTAATAAAATTTTAATATCCACATATGGAATAAAATTATTCAACAATAACAATATATCAATGTTGTCACTTAAGTAACCGGTTTTATATTAATAATATTAAATACTAGTGGTTCACCCACTTTTGATTTAAAAAAAAATGTTGTCACTTAAGTAGTACATGAGATAGCAAAATTTGAATTAAAGAAGATAATTTCCAAATCAAAAAGCCCTGACTTTATCTCAAAAGACAATGTATACTTTATTTGGGTTCTACTTCTATTAAATATCCATTTTTCAAAACCCTTACGAAAGTTGAACTTAAAGTGTTATCATTGCTCACACTTTTCCACCTGCACCACATATAAAGTAAAAAATACATAACTTAGAAATAACAATTAATAGAATATGCATATCATAAAGGAAACTAAATAATTTTTTATCTAAATTTTAAAAGAGATTATCAAAATAGAATTTATAATTAAAATGCTTTTGTAAATATTTACCTATATTTGGTACATAAATGATAAAGGAAAATGGTCATTTCTAACTTTGCAAGATTCACTCCAAGACATGTTCTTAAACCTCCTCCAAAACCAACAAATGAATAAGGTTTTGGTGCTTCCTGCATAAATTATAAATTCATTAAAACAATATCTAAATTTATAATATAATCTCTTTCTTTGCTAATTTTTTTTAAAAAGAGAGGGTAAAAATTTACTTAGAACAAATTAGAGAGTACAAATCAGAAGGCCCAAGGCCAAACCATGAACACCCAACAACTAACAAGAATAAATTCCAAAAGGAACCCTATCAGGAGAGCAACTATACAATTGTGTCATCCAAAATTAGCTTTTCCAAAGTCTTTGTATACTTAGGGCCCATTAGGGCCCAAAAGACCCCAATCATCCACATCCCACCTATCTAGTCTCTCTGAAGCCTATTTAGCTAAACAATTAGCCACTCTATTCCATTCACAAGGAATATGAAAAAAAAAATGATCTAGAAAAGAAAATAAATTCAAGATTTACTTAATCACCAAGGATAATTTCCAATTAGCCTCATCCATATGTTGCACATTCACCATATCAATCCAAATCTGAGAATCAAATTTAAAAATAATGTTCTTCTAACCAAGAGACCACCCTCTTTAAAAAGCATGAAGAACAACTATAGCCTCCATGAGGTTATTAGAGTGATGCCCCATTATAAGTAGAGAAGAATAACACAACACCTCCATTGTTATCTCTACCAATACCACCAATTCTTGCATGTCCATGATTCACCCTAGAATAATTATCAGTGTTAACTTTTAAAACTCCCCCAAGAGGAGGGAGCCACCTGCCTTCTCTATGAATTTTATATTTGGCCTATCTCAAACCCACTCCATTAGTAACTAGATTCAAATTCATTATCACACCCAAATCACTAAAATCCATAAGCCTAGAAACATCACATTTTGCAGATATAGTTAGCTGAAGCCTGCAATCAATCTTTCTCCACATGAGATCACTCATCAAATAAGAATCTTAAAAAATCCTTCTATTCCTTTCTAGCCATAAGTTCTAGATAATAAAAGTTGGCCCAAGTAGGTCCAAGAAACCTATACAAAAGAGGTCTTAGTTGGAGGACAACCTAAAATTTCCAAAAAATAAACTAAAGAGGTGGCATGGATATAGGTACGGTTCCACTCCCCACCTCTAGTGTCAAATCTCTCTAGAGTAAGGACAATGAAAGAAAATAAGAGAAACACATTCTTCACTAAGTTTACAAAGGAAACACCTAGAAAGGCCTTGAAAATAGCTCTTCCTCAAATTCTCCCAAGTGAAACACTTACTCTAAGCAACCCAATAGGGAAAAAAGATGCATTTAGGCCAAGAGAAAGTTTTCAAAACTTCCTTCCACCAAGGCATATTGACCCCACCATGCAATTGACTATCCAACACTAGGAAACTAGAAGCAATTGAGAATTTTCCTTTTAGATATGTACCCCAAACTAAAATATCTCTTTCCTTAAGATAAATACATAATTTACTAGCTAGAATACCAACTAGATCTTGAAGGTTCTCTTCAAGACCATAATATGACCATTCCTGAGGGGCTTTCCAATAATTCACCTCCAAGTTGCCCTTAAGCACAATAGTCTTAAAATCCTCCACTTTGATCTAACCAACTTCAACAAAAATGTTGCAAAGGGGTTGAAGGTGAGGCATCAAATCCCCTATTACAAATCCAAAATAAACCCTCCTTGATGAGTTCTGTCTCTCTCTTGAGATTGTACCAAATCATGGATCATCCCAACTAACTTGCATCTAGACACATCCACATTGTCAACTCCCCTGAGGTACTTATGAGTAATGCTATTGGCTCAGTCCTGATCTTGAAAAGTACACCATCTCCGATATAAATTGGCTTCTAAAACCTAACCAATCAAACCTGTTGGTTGGAGACCAAACTGACTCCCTTCTTGCTTTAGCTTGTACATTGCATCCCATCTAACTAGGATCAATTTTGAAGAAAGAAAATTTCTAGACCAAAGCAATTGATGAGAGACATAGCATCAATCTCTTTAAGAATGCTAGAAGATGAAACCTACAAAAAGCATCTATAAATAAGAAGAGTCTGCACCATCGACTTCAAAAGATTCAACCTTCCAACATATGAAAGCCATCTACAAGTTCAATGGCTAACCCTCCTACAAAATTTATCCAAAATCTCCTGCCAAAAGAATCTATGTTGAGATCCCACATCAAGGGGAATCCCAAGATAAACCAATGGAAGAGAGCAAATTTGAAATCTGAGAATTTAAGAAATCCTATTATGAATAAGCCAAGGTTATTGAAGAAATAAATAGAAGAATTAGTCTAATTAATTTTTTAACTGGAGGCATTCAAATATGTGCCCAAATTCTTCTTGAAATAAACAACTTCATTAATTCTAGCCATACAAATCAATGCAGTATCATCAACAAACTATAGTTGAGAATAATAAGGCAAATTGTTGCACCATCCTTAGTCCTAGATAAATCCTTGTCTAACCTTGAATTTAATGAATCTCCCAAGCTCGTCAACCATAATAATGAACAAATAAGGAGAAAGAGGACCACCTTTCTCGAGACCTCTAGAAGCACTAAACAACTTAGAAGGTTCTCCATTAATGAAAACTAAGAATGAGGTAAAGGAGACACAACTAATGGCCTAATTATTCTCGTCATCGTTAAATCCAAAATCCAAAAGAACCTTTTGTAAAAATGCTCATTTAACTCCAACATAAGCCTTTTCCATGTCAAGTTTGATAAATGTGGCCTTCTCCTTAGAAGTTGCCATAGAGTGAATGGTCTCTGCGACAATCACAACCCCATTAAGGATATGTCTACCAGCAACTAATATACCTTTCTCATTAGAAATAAAGGCTTTTAGGCACAACTTGAATCTTTCAACAATTAATTTAGTGATAATATTCTAAGCCACATTGCAGAGAGTAATGAGTCTGAACTAGTCTAGTCTATTCACACTCTCTTTCTTAGGAATAAGGGAAAAAATTATCCTCAATGACATGTAAAATCTTCTTATTTCTGTGTGAATCCTAAACAACCTCTAATAATTTCAATTTAATAGCTTCCCAAAACTACTGAAAAAATTCAACTGTGAAACCATCGGTTCTTGGGGCCTTAATTTTTTCATGTGAAAAACAACACCCTCAACTTCTTGCGGTGAGATGGGGTGAATGAGAGCCTCATTCATTTCATTTGATGTTAGATTGGAAATGCATTACAAAATGACAATTTCATCTTCCTTGGTATGAAGGGAATCTTACATAAATAGGGAAGAAAAATATTGTCATGCTTGCTAAGAGATATCCCTCATTGAGGAATACTGAGCACCTTCTGAAGACACTACAAAAGTAATAATATTTCCAGTTGTTTTGCTTTAACATAATTATGAAAGAAGACAATATTCCTATCTCCTTCTTGTAACCAATCAATTCTATACTTCTACTTCCAGAAAATTTTCTCTCAAAGTTCTCATTCCTCTGATTCCTTAACAACCATAGCATCTTCTCAACCTAGATCCAAATTATATCCCCAAACTCAGATCAAGAAAGTGATAGGTTCAAGCCAATCTTGGGCTATCCATTTACTAAAGTGTAGATTGGACTAAACATTGACTATTCCACCTCTTGAGCTTATATTTAACATATTGCATTCTTTTAGCAAAAGAATACATGGTGCTACCATTAGAGGGTTTCCCTTCATACGACTAGTGTGTGACTAAATCCCAAAGAGAAAGATCCTATAGCCACATAAGTTGAACTTAAAAGAGGGATTATTTAAAGTTTTGGAAGAGACTGTTGCTATTTTGATTGGCTAGTGATCAAACCCCCTCAAATCCAAGATCTTGATCTAGAATACCATCTATCACCCATCTTGTAACAAGAGACAAGGAAACTATCAAGCCTCTTTGAGATCGCACCCACTCCAATTCTCCTATTGTTCCAAGTAAATATGTCATTATTTGGATTCACATCAATAACATTCAAGAGATCAATATGATCACTTAAGGAGGATGGAAGAAAGATCTTGTCTAGCCACACCCCTGAGATTTTCTCCTCCAAGTTTCATACTGCATTGAAGTCACTAACCATAATCTAAGGAAGAAAGGGCTCTAGAGAACAAACATATCTAATGTGGTCCCAAAATTGTGATTTACCCAAAAGATTAGTAGGATCATAAATATTGGTAAAAATATAGATTTCTAAAAAATCCAAACAAGAGGCAACCATATAAATAGAAGAATGACTTGGAATCGACCATATATGGACAATCTTCCTTAGATCCCAAAAAGAAGAAATTCCTCTCGAACTACCATGGGCTTCAACACATTGACAGGCTCCACGAGACAAAAATTTGGGAGCTCTTTTTCCAAACCTTCCACTATCAATTTAATTTCCTAAATAAAGATAATATCAAGAAAATGAGAATCAATCAAATCCCGAACAACCTTTTGTTTAGGAATGTTGTTTAAACCCCTCACATTGCATGATAAAAAATCATTTATGAGTATGGGAGAAATGAGAATCAATGGGTTTCACTTATCTATATTCTACCAAAGTATTCCCCAATAATCTTTACTTACTTATGGTTTGTCTTCCATCCACTCCTCAAGGCTTCTCCAAAGGCTCCTTTTTGCAAAAATTTTGTTGTAGACCTAAGGCTGGAGAAGCCCCACTACTCCTAGATTCCAAGGTCTCCTTCATTAGAGGACAAACTAAGACTACCACAAATGTATCTTTTTTTCAAGCCCAAGGCCCCATTAGGTTTTGACACATTTGGAATCCTAGGAGGAAAATCTATATCCATATGCCCATCTTTCCAATCCAATATAGATAAGTTTTGATTATCATTCATTTTTTCCTCTTCCAATGTCACTTCTAGTAGTTTAGCACCCAAAGATATTTCAATTGCGATTACCTCTTCTTGAACCAAGTCATATTAAATTTCAATCCGGTTAAAACATCCATCATCATGTCTATCTTTCAGAGTTTTCTTCTGACCTCTTTCCTTATTGTGGGGTTTAATAGGAATGAAGCCCTCCTTATCAATAGCCCTTTAAGATAGAGGAGGCTTCCTTTTATCCACCTCCAAGACATAATTGGAAGGGGCAAGAGCTGACATAGATGTCAACTTAGATCTAGGGAACCTTCTTTGTAAATAACCATACTCATGACATATTCTATACCTGAATGGTAGTGTTTCATAGTACTATAGCTATTGAATCTAGGAGGATCTAAGACATATTTCTATAGAATTCGGTAATGGGTTATTTAAATCAACTTCAACATGTATTCAAGCATATGATATTACCTTCATGTCCTGAGTCTGAGTAGTTGTACCAATAGGTTTTCTAAGCAGAAGACTAATGTATTGAAGAATGTTGTCCCCCCAAAATTCAAATGAAAGCATTGGAAGACGAACCCAAATATGCACTCTTGAGGGAATATTCTCAGTAGAGTTAAAACCCACAACCAAGATTTGATGAAGAGCCCAAAAATATGGGTTGCCTTCAAAAGCCTTATTTCTGTCTTCCATACATGAGAAAATTACCAAAAATTAATTGTTGTCTGCAAACATTATCTCCATGTCCCCTTCTGAGTTCCAAATTTTTTATGCCCAAGATTCCAAAACTAGCAGTGAGAGTCAAAGCCCCATGAATTTACATATGAGAGTGTAATTTCTTCAATAATAGGCATCATCCATGATCATCTCTGATCGAATAACCAACATAGGTTGGTCTTGGAACCTTTTGAAGCATCCATTCACTTTCTTTATTCTATTGAGACCCTTTGAGGACAATGAGATACTTCCATAGCACCTGCGCCTAACAAATCTAAAGAAATACTTTGCTTTCCATAGAAGCAAAAGAAGACAGAACCAAAACCCTCACTCACCAAAGAAATCGTACCATGCTTTAATTTAAATTAGAATATGAAAATTGAGAGACAAGAAAGAAAGAAAAGACTACACTCCAAATGCCACATACTAGAGGAGTGGTTCACAAAAAATAGTGAGCAAAGAATAACACACCTACTCAATAAAAAGACTGGCTCAGAAACACAATCTCCACTCATAAATCTCTGCCTCACTTGTCCCGACACATTGCCCAGGAAAAACCTCATCCAAACTGCAAACATAGAACACAACAGAGAAAATAGGGCGTGGCTAGGGTTTCTCCTAGCTAGCACAGGAATAACACAGTCACCACAACTCCTCTAATCCCCTTTATTTTCTAATAAATGTCTATAATAACTTTGTAATATAAAATCTTTATAAAAAAAATTGTATTTGATGGTGGTCAAAGAAGGAGGACAAAACATGTCTCTTTATTGGCTAATTAGCATTAATAACACTAATTAATAAATATTATATTAATAACACTATAATCTCTTTATATAAAAAATAACATCAAATGCTAAAAGAAAAAACATAACAAATTTATAATATAATCTCTTTATTTGCTAATTAATGTAAATCTTAAATAAGTAAGAAAATGAAAATGGAAGTAAAAAAGGAATTCTTATACTAACCCAATCTACAATATCATAATACAATACATGTTTGCACACTGTCATTTATAGAGACCTCTTCTAATATGAAACATGGGAGAAAACAAACGATCATGTGACGGTTAGGCTTCATATCCCAACAAGTAATGTCTATAATAACTTCAACAAATACAATAAGCAGAAAGCTGTCAGGAAAAGGTATCTGGAAGAAGATGAGGAAGAGGGGGACTCAGAGGAGGAAGAAAATAAGGAAGGAAGTAGCGGGGATAATAAGAAAGGGAAGCAAATTAAGAAGGATGAGGACAACCTTAATAAAGATATTGACAAAGCCTCCCAGTCTATGGATGGTGCCGAGAAGAGCCACGAATTGTCCTAGATTTCAGCAAGCTTTAAATTACCCACAATTGATTTATCTAAAAAGAAGTCGTTTGATGGTAAGCATTCAAAGTTGCCGCTTACGACTACCTCGCCGCCTGGTCCAGGTGACATCACATACTAAGAAGGTTACTAGGGGTAACAAGGATGAGGCTCCGAAGGAAAGCAAGGTGGAGGTTGAGAGTAAGATTGAAGCTGAGGGTGACCTTATTCAAATGCAAAAGGATGTTAAGTGGCTTCAGACCTCCTTTCAAGATTTTGTCTCCAAGAAGGACCTTTAGGAGGTTAAGGAGGAAATCAAAGAGTTAGGGGAAATCTTCAACATAATTACAGGGTTTGTGGTCAAAGTCATGCATTCGGTGACAACGACTCTCTAGCTGCTGCACATGGAGAAGGCGAAGACCCCGGGGGAGGTTCAGAATGATGGGAAGCTCTTCCAATTCCTTGCGGAAGATTGGCTCAAGCTGATGCTTAGTCATGGAGGGGGTAAAAATCCCAAGTAGATTTATGTTCCTTTTTTGATGCTTGGTTCTGTTAGCTGGTTTCATTGGTTGGTCGTCTTGGTCCTGTTGGTTACTTTGTTTAATTCTTGTGTCTGTATTACTGTTTCTTGCTACTATGCTTTTGGTTTTTTAAACTCTGCTGATACTAACTTGCACTGACTGGTTACCAACTTCGTGGTGAAGTTGGGGTCTGTTGGTGTTAACAAGCTAGTTACCAACTTCATGGTGAAGTTGGGGCCTGTTGTTTCTAGTTTTTGGTTTTTGATTTTCAAACAAGGGATTGGCTGAGGGTCTACTGACTCTGGTGGTGTGCTGGTAGTCTGCACTTCTCATGCTGCTGTGTTTTCTTTGGGTCAACCCCCATGTTCTTGCTGCTTTTTTAATAAAAAACAAATACAATAAGCAACATCATCTATTTTATATGTTGAGAGGAAGAAAATTATTTTTTATTGGGTATTTCATTAAAAACAAAAAAATAGGCAGACTTTGTTCAACCTTGTCTCTAACACATCCTTTCATTTAAAATATTTATATTTAAAAAAATCAAAATAAATATGTATTTTGTAAAGTTATGTTGTAAAACTTACATCAAATCTTGAGGGGTTGAATTTAGTTGGATTTTCGAAAAGATTGGGATCGTAATGTAGCGCATTGGCATCAATATTTACGTACCAATTCTTTTTGATAGAAAACCCTACAAAAATAAAAAATAATTCATATTTTTAAATTTCTCTTATTATTTTTTAATTAAACGTAGTAATTGACAAATACCATATATATAAATAATAAAATTGATAAAATAAGAGAAACTATACCTTGCAATGAAGCATCTTGAAGGGCTTCTCGTGAAATCCATGAAGCTGGGCTTGACATTCTTAAAGTTTCAAATATTACCTAATAGAATTGAAAATTAAAAAGAAATATAAGTCACATTCTATATATTTTTTTAAAAATACAGTAAAATAAGTATAAATTTTTCCTTAAAAAATATGAAGAAAATGTTTCTATAGAGAAAATTGAATTTAAATACTTTTAGAGTATATGACATATCACTCATATCATCCCATGACAAATTAGTTGAATTTGATGAAATATCCTTCTTTTCCTGAATCTTCTTGTACTCCTCCTATATTACATCACAACATAGAATTATTTTGAAGAAATAAAATAGAAACAAATATTTCTGATAATTACTAATAAATATAAAATATATTTCATAAAATTATAAATTTGTGATCATTTAGCTATAAAAATAATTCCATTTGTTTGAAAAAAAACTAAATACCATAAGTGCTTCTTTTGCCATAGGATTGTCTTCCAAATATTTCATTGCCCATGTGAGAGCTGCCCCTGATGTAGAATACCCAGCTAAAAGAAGAATAAGACAATTATCTTTTATCTCCTCGTCACTCAATCTCTCATCTAGAGGAAGCCCATCTCTTGCAATCATTGATTGAATGAAGTCATCCTTGATTTCATCTCCCTTTCTTCTTTTATCAATTATGGTGTCCAATGAGGCCATCAAATCTTGCCTAGCCTGAAAATCACAATATCATAATTTTATTAAATGTATTAGCAGAAACTAATAATTATGTTGATTATAATTGCTTTTGGATTCGATTATATGATCCGAAACAAAAAAACTATCACACAATCAAATCTAGAAATAATTACAGTCAACAATATAATTTGCATAAATCTAATATCATTGATTAGTAATCACGTTACCATTAGTAAACATTTCCAACTAATTAATTTGATTTCTAATTTCATTGCAAACCCTTATTAAGGGTTCTTAATATATATTTTTGGTCACTTGGGCTGCATGTAAACTTGTTTCCAGCTGAGAATTTTTGAGCTTTTGATATAGAAATTATCACTTTCAGTTCAATATTAGTGTGAAGGTAAGAGATGGGCACCTTATGTCCTTTATAATAAGCTGTTCCTGGTATATTAATGGCAAAGCTCTCGCTTGCACTTATGATCTCAGTAAATCTCTTATGTAACAGAGAAAGTTCTGGTCCTTTGGATATGCTTGCTGTTATGTAGCTTATGATTTGAAATGCAAACTGCCAAATTCCATTGTATAGAATTATATTTCAACAGTAGTTAAGGAAATAAAACAGTAGATGTGGAATTGAACATAATTTATCTATAAGCCAAATTACTAAGTACTTACAGCTGAAGTGCCATCAAAGGCAGAAACAGTTTTCCCTGACCACCCATCAAGGATATCAAGGCAGATGGCTTCCATTTGCTCAAAATTTTTCTTGAGAATATCTTTTGACAATGGCTCTCCAGCCAACTTCCTCATTTTCTTATGATCTTCTGCTCCTGCATAAAACAAACTGTTTTTCCCAAACATATCTGCAACTGCTCTGCCACCTGCAAATCTGAACAAACTGTGCTCTTTTGCCCAAATAAATTTCACTGCTTCTCTTTCTGATGTGAACACCCTGTTATTCCCAAGAATGTTTGTCAAAAAGGTTCTTCCATACCTACATAAGATGACCAAAAACATAGTTAGGACATAAAATCTTGAAAATTTTCATATATGATCAGATTCAAACTGTAATGAATCAATACAAAGAAATAACATGGTAACCCTTCAAATGTTAAGAAAGTCATACAGTTTGGCTCTTTTCTCTGTGAAGCTCTGGACTCCTGTTGGGCTTTTAAGTGATGAGAAAAATGAAAGAGTTTCCCCAACTATGGGAAATCCTGTGTGTCCTGGCACCACCATTCCTCCACCATCATTTCTCTTTCCTTTCTTTCTCAAATTCAACAAAACAAAGAAAACAACTATCATTAGAGGAAAAACAATTTGGAGAACAACCAACTTCCACATTTCTGCCATTTTCCCTTCTGATAGATTTCTATATGCATATTACACCTGATCTACTATATATACAAATATATTGGGAAAATCTCCATGTCTTGGAGTGCCCATGGAATCCGATATTATTTATCTTTTTGCAGTCCTGCTGGCTGCTTCAGAATATACTTGTACTGCAAAGAAACAAAGGCTCATCCAAGTAAGAACTCTGCCATTATACTTTTGGCTAATGGGTGTTTGGCCTATTAAAGTTGGAATCCTGGCTTTACAATATATCCAAAGATATTCAGTTATCAATGGCTTTTTGGGATTTTAGCATCTACAGCAAGTAGAAAACCGAATAAGCACAAAAAGACAATTGTTGAAACCCAAAGGGCCGGTTGTTTGAACAATAGGAATATGCCCTTCTCCATGAAAACCAATGGATAGCTCTTTACTTTCTGTAATTAAGTTTTATATGATATTTAACATCGTCATTGTCAATGGGAAAATAACCAGAAAGTCAATAGTAATAAAAGAGTTGAAGTGGATCCCTCTTTCAAGAGGTTCTTCTGAGCTTGATGTTAATAGCACTAGTAAATAATTCTTTCAGAGCTGTGGTAACGTTTCTCTTCATCATGTTATCATCAGAGGTTCATTCAGGGATTTTTTTTATTTATGTTGAAGTAGATTGATATATTTTCATAAGACTAATCACCATTGAAACTTTGTACATGATCTAGTCTTTGGAGAATTCTGTAATAGGACTACATTTAATATGTCTCTTAAAATCTGTGAAACGGCAATCTTATGGTTAGAGAGGATAAAATAAAATAAATATATATTAAAATCTTTTTTATACATTGAAAAGTTTAGACAAAGCGTTTTATATTGCAAAGATTGCAATAACAAATATAAAGGCTTGTCATCATCTATGTGACAGATTATGACGTCAGCGGACAGAAGTGATCCCATGTTTATTGTAGAGGTCATTTGGCTATGCATGTAATTTGGCGTGATAGACTATTTTGTCGACAAAATGATTTATGTTTCCTTCCTGTGTTTTGGCAAGTAGGTATTAGGAGGCAATTGATGAGTTGAGTTTGTTTTTTAGTTGTGATATGTCTGAATTAGGATAACTATTTCATAATAGTTCATCAACATGCAGATTTAGTTTGTTAAAGAAGAAGGATTAATTTAAATCAAATGAAAACGAGAGGAAAAGGATTACAATTAATTATTTAGGTTTATTTCTTTTAAGTTAAATTTAGAAGTGTTTTTGATCTATTATTAGATTGAGCTAATGGCAGTATATGTTGTGTCATTGCTTAAGACGAGGACATTTGTCACAATTTAATCTAATCTTAACCTAAGGTTTAATCTGGGGTTATCTTTTTTCTTTTATAAATATTCATTGCTTATTTTTATATTGATTTTAAATTGTTATATAAATATAATTTCTTAGGGTTGTTAAGCAAACCAATTTCTTTGATCTCTTTCTTTGTGACATTTATTTTTCTTGTAGAGGATTTCTAGGAGTTGCCGTGTTCACTATCAACTCTAACATGTCATATTTTTGATATTTCTTTGTAATAGGTATTTTCTTGCATGCGATTTTTGAGAATTGTGGTTTTCACTATAAACTTCAACAATATATAGAGAAAATGGGGAGATCGAGAGATATAGGCGTACCTAGAGATGAGGAGATAAGGAGATAGATATGAAAATATGGAGATATACAACGAGAGTTATGGATTGATAAAGATAGACAAAGAGATAAATATGAGATAAATGTGCAAATAGAAATAGAAATATAGAGTTCTAGGAAAATAAAGAGGGGGAGAGAGGGCCGGTAGATAGAGAGGAGAGGAACCTAGCGATAGAGAGGTAGAGAGGAAGATAGAGGCAGCGATAAAGATAGAGAAAGAGAGGAAGAGGTAGAAAAATATATACAAAGATTTAGAGAAAGGTAGAGGGAGAAGTATATGAGGAGAGTTAGGAAAGTAGGAACACTTAGAGGGAGAAATAAAAAGGACACATTAATGAGTCCTAGGACCCCTTATACCCCTTACAACCCCTTACCATACACTAATGAATGGTAAGGGGTCCTATAGGGTCACAAGTGGTCTTACGGGGTCCTAGGACACATTAATGTATCCTATAACACCTTATGACCCCTTAGGACAATTTACGACCCCTAAGCTGTATGGTAAGGGGTCCTAAGGTGTCCTAAGGGGTCATAAGGGATCCTAAGACCCCTTAAGACCCTTGACAACCCTTACGATCCGAAGATCTAGGTCTCTCTCTCTCTCTCTCTCTTAATATGGTTAAACATACATGTCAAATACCAAACTAACCATAGCATAAATAATACACTAAGACACGATCCTCAAACAATCGTGATAAGTCAAGGGATTAAGGTTGGGGTATGTGCAAGATCATGGTATGCCAAAAATCGGCGATGTGAAAAAATGAGCTTTTCACTTGTCCAAAAGAGCACCCAAATGTTTGTTGAATTTTTAGTAGGCCTGGGTGTCAGTACACCTGGCCAAGCCAAAAGCCAAATCTACAGCTTTATCAGATATCCGATATTCATCAGTGACAATATATTGTTGCCCGCAGCTACGTTCAACATTTTCATTGTGAAAACGTTGAAACAACTAAGCAAGCATATCGTATATCCATTAGAGATCATATATCCGATTTGCTACAATAAAGAGGTAAGTTAAATTTATAAGTTTCGTTGTTGTTTTTAGTTTTTGAATTGAAATTTGTAGTTTTTTTTTTATAACTAGGGTTGAAATGATAAAAACTACGGTTGAAATTGATATTCTTTACTATTATATTTTAACAATATTAATATTATATTAATATTAAAATTATATTAATATTAAGATTATATTAATATTCACTAGTACATTAGGCCTATATTTTAGACCAAACTTTTCGACGGCAGGCCAATTTGGCTTGTAAAACTCTTTTTTTTTGGTTTATGCTCCCGAAAATGTCAAAATATCGACATATATTAAGTTTAAGAAGGAATGTTGAAATATTGACAAACATGGGATTATATAGAAAAAAAAAAGAATAGTGTTAAACACAATTTTCATTGCCTGCGATTGATTTCGTGTGCCGAAGTGCTTTTGGCGGGAGGAGACGGGTTCGTGTGCTGCGATTTCACACAACAAGTAAGGGGCACACACTCCATTTTTGCTAATCTTTGTAAAATTATTGTTATCATAGAGGTCCCCTACAGATTATGTGTGGATCTGATGTAGTCTTTGAATCTTTTCTCTATGTAACTATTAATCCTTTCTGCCAAGGGTTCGCTATTAAAGTTTTTTTTGTGGGAGATTCTTAAAAGTTCCTTTGCAAGAAATTTGGATTGAATTCAATGTTGTCATTTCATAGTTATGGCATTTTTCTTTGCAAATTTTATTCAAATATATAAAACCTGAAACTTTTATGTATGGATTTGGTGTCCTTTCGAAACCCAGGGCTTCCTGAGACGGTTGCATACATTCTATTTATGTTGCCTTTCTAGGTACCTTCTGTATCTTCTATGGCTAAAAATATTACCTTTGTTATTGTAAGAGAGTGATGAATACCTAAAATGTAGCCTTGTATCTTTGTATTTGAAGCTCTTGTAATATCGGAGGGTTTTATCTTTTTGAAAATTTCATTGTGT
>MU227209.1:485238-506819 GCA_018584345.1 Thuja plicata
GTTTAAGGTGGATTAGTTGTGATGATGAGACGCGCCATTGTGATGAATACCAATTTTGTTCTTATCAAACTGTCAAAACATTTAAATAGCCTTTTAAACTGCTATTAAAAATAAAATATTTAATCAATATTTACTTACAGATTTGTGTGCTTGTCTGAGTTTGATACACAGATCTGCGTATCAAACTTAGACAAGCACACAAATCTGTAGGTAAACGAAGCTTTCTTAGTCAGTTTGATTTTTCTTGAGGCTGTGAAAATACAGTACAATGAAAATGCTTTGTTCAAATCATTTTCATAAAACTTGATCTATAAAAACTTGTATATTGGATCTATAGTGGATCCAACCACACAACAGATTACCACGAGTGATCATGTTGACCCAGAAAGGATATGCGCACTAAGAAAAGCTTAGAAGGATACAAAGCATGTCACATACACATTAAACAAGAATCACTACATTGGGATAAGATGCCCATTACACCTAAATGAACCTGGCCATTTCTCCTCTGGCAATATTAATGCTGTGTGGTTATAAATGCAAAAGGTGACTACTAATCCCAACAACAAGGGTCTCATACATATTATATATATATATTTATACATATTTTATATGATAATATATAAATATTTTTTTAAAAAAATGGCACAGGCTGTCGAAAGTTTGACACAAGGCACTTAGCATATCGACGCCGATGCTATACAATCGACGACATGATCAACCAATGTGTGACGCAATTTTGACACACGACACTTAGCTTTTCGATGCCGATGCTATAGTCTCGATGCCTTCATCGAGCAGAGTTCGTCGACATTTAGACTGACGTTTGTCGCCTTGGTGGAAAGCAGGGTCCAGGCTGGACCAAACATTTCAACGCATCTTCCGTCGATAAATCCACCCTATTTGTGTCAAAATACCGACAACCGTTTAGTGTGACGTAAAATCGACGAAAAAAAGACCGGCGACAGTAGTCGTCATTTTATAGACCAATTGCTGTCTAAATTGCGACAAATCATCATAAAAAATAGGGCTAAAATTTACTAGTGATTATATCCTAGAAAAGTAACTAGTTACCGAGGCCAATGATAACTAGTTCTTCTCGGCCCCAACAATCTCAACACTCATCACAACCCGTAAGTATGCCAACACCACCAGGTTTGGGAGGCATGGAAATGCCACCATCATCATCCCACATGGTAAAAAAATATTATATGTTGTAATTTTTTTGTCACTTGTTTTAAGCTTGTTTCCATTGTAAAAAATGTGGGTTTAACATTTTGGGTATAAGCCTTTGGTTATGTCTGTGCATTCTACCGTTAGGTTCATTTTCCTTTTCCCTTTTTCAATTCCCTACCCAAATTATACAATTACTTTTATGAGAGATTAACCCTTTTATTCCAAATGAAAAATGTTGATTATTTTCATTCCCATGACTTCTGAACCCTCTTCGTACCGAAACAATGCAGTGACTAGAATGTTAAATTTAAACAAGGAAGAATTGCTAGTGAGGACTTGAAATGGATGGTTGTCAATGTGTCATGAATTACTCCTGCAAAATATCTATATAAAAACAACTTGGAATCTAAAAAAATAAAAAACTAGGAAAAAATGTTGTTAAGAACTTCCAAGAATGTACTAAATATTTTTTTTTTCTTTCAGAAAATCTAGGTTATGTTAGTTTGAAGAACAAGAGATACATGGAAGATTGAAAATGATAATTGCAAGGGAATACTGCCATCATATTTTTTAAAAGAATATATACTCAATGCAATATAATATAATATTAATATTAATATTATATTAACATTATATAGCAATAATAATAATACTCTCTCTCTCTCTCTCTCTCTCTCTCTCTCTCTCTCTCCCTTAGGTATTATTGTTATAATATAAATAATAATAAATAATTAATACTAATATTATACTATTATACAATAGAGAAATAAATAATAATAATATAATACAAATTTATATAATACAATACTAATATTTAAATAATTATATAATACTAAAGCTATTACCATCTAATATTAATATTAAAAAAAATGAAATTTATAATATATAACCTAAAAACCTAAAATCATAAAATTAAAAAGGGTGTTGAATCAAAATGTTGAATTTGGGCAGGAGTTATCAGATATCCTATATGATCGAATATCCGATATTATCAGATATACGATTAGGCTTGGTTTTTGCTTTGGGTTTTGGATTTGCAATGCCAAATGTGGATGGTCAACCCAAACGATGTGGTCACCATATTTCCTCCGATCTCCAAACTTTGACCATGTAGTTGATGACCTTTTTTCACCCAAAATTAATGAAACAAAAAGGGTTTCTTAAAGACATTATCAGCTTTCCATCAATATAATTTCTATTAGAATTCGAGTTCAGTAAGTAATTATTACTTATTTTCTAATTGAGTTATCTCTAAAGTCCTAATTGATAGACTGATTGAAAAACAACTATAACTTGCAAACGGTTTAACCTTTTTGAAATCCGAAACATGCATCACATTCTATGCTTCACCTACTATAAGAATTTTTTTTTTTGCAATTTTGTAAAGTTTAGAATTAGTTAAGGTGGTCAGACACGAGAGTTTTTTTTATTTTGAATAAGTTGTAGCAGAAAACTCATAATTAATTATTTATTTGGTAAAGAACTACACAAAAAGATGTGTCACATCCGAGCATGAGTCTACTGCTTATATCTAGAATCTTGTAAAAAATATATTATCATTTAATTGTGATTAAGGTGGTCAGACATACACGTACTTTTTATATTTTTCCTAAAATTTTCATACTACTGCATTGAAATCTAAAATATTGAACAATTAGATTAAATTTTTTTTAGACAAGGGCTAGTAGTTTAGAAACTACATTCAATTTCCTATAGATTTTGTTCTTACAACTTTTTTCACATAAGGTTGATAAGACGTTCAACTTTTTACGTCAAGTTGACTAACCCTGATTTTCTAATTTTTCATTGCCACTTAAGACCATCGCTTGGTATACCATGATCTTGCACATACCCGTTACAATCAATAGTCCATTGGTAATCATGTTGAAGGTAATGTGTTGATTCCTGTAATTTGGCTAAGTCTAAAATTTGCTAAAAACCCTCAAAATCTAGAATCTTTATCTTAACTCCTCTAAAGCTGAAACCACTTAAACATCCTGAAAGTATATATACGTAAAATGTGACTTAAGTATAAAAAAGAAAGAGTATGTAAGTTAAGTTTACATAGGACATACACCCTATAGAGCGTACATGCTATATGGTGCACACCCTTTGGCTTCAATTTCCCAAGCCTTAGACTCGGGCAATCCAAGCCATAGGGAGTGCGCCCTATTGATTATGATGGACCAAATTTTTTAATTTTATCACCTTTTTTGTCCCCCATCTTCGTATATTTATGCCATACTAGGGAGGGTATGGGAAATTATCAGAAATGGTTTAAATTTTCAAAAGAATTACTAAGTTACCTTTGAACAATCTTTGTAAAATACTCGCATACGAGTCAACCAACTTAGTGAAGGTATAACTTCGTTGCAATTTTGTTGAGAAGTAATTTCATTTTGAGGGTTGCAGAAGTGCCATACTGCTAGTCAAAACCTTGTTCTTTGGAGATCCACCAGAAGATGATGCTCCCCCATAGGCATTTGAGGAGAAATCTCCAAATTGAGCCATGTTGTGCTAATAATATGTCAAAGCAATGCAAAAACTTATAAAATTAGGATGTCAGTTAAACAAAATTTTCTCTCTCAATGCTGACTATAGATTTTTTTTTGAACATCCATTGGAGATCACTATCGGGTAGGGCATAAGGAACCTTTGTAGAGATATACTGGTATCTTGAGATGAAATTAGTTATCTTTTCATTTGGATTCTTCTTGCAATGAACAAGGTCTACAATATTGTCCTTATCACCTATCTTAGTCTAAAATTGAGTGACAAAAGAATCCATTAATTGATCAAAAGTATTGATAAAGTAGTTTAAAAGAGAGCTATACCATTTCATAGTGGTTCCTTTCTGGGATCGAGAGAATAGCCTAATCAATACACAATCTAGATTATGATAATTAATACATTGACTAAGGAAATAGTTTATGTAGCGATGAAGGTACACATCATTTCTATATCTTTCAAACTTCAAGGATTCATCATCCTACAGCAGCGAAGTATTCAACACTTGCATGCTTAAAGGGTTGTGAATATAATGGGTTAATGAAATTTGATAAGTCATAGTGGATAAATTTTCCAATTGTTTCTATAATTGATCCGTATTTTACAATATGTTATTGAGAACATGATTATGAGGTGGGGGAGGTGGAAGTGGATTGCCTTTGCCATTAGGAGGAGTAGAGGATCCACCACCACCTTGATCGGATCCTCCATTCACATTGGTATTTTGAGAATTGTATCCCAAGGGATTTTAATTCTCATTAACACTAAGGATAGCACTGTTATTCATAGGGTCAGAGTTAGGCATTGATTACACCATGTGTAGTAACACCATAGGTACTGCAATTCGCCAACCTATTCTCTAGTCACATTCGACTAATTTCCTTGGGAGTTGGAAGGGACGAAGAGACACATGATCATCTACGATTTTTCATACTTCCATGAGCACCTCTAGGTGTTGTTTGTTTGAGATTAATAATTCTCAAAGATTACAAATAGGAGCTCTAGCTTGAGTGTGAACATCTCACCTTTTGAGAAACTTCTCAAAATCCCTTGGATTCTCCTTGAGGGATTGAATCTTGTTAAACTTAATAGTAAGAGAAACTTCATGATCCAGTGAGAGAGAGGATTAAAGAGGAGAGTTCACTAGCATAGAGTTATTGGACCCATTTTTTAGAGAGGCATTAAGTCCCAAAATTAGGTATGTGAGGAACTCAAATCTAGTGAGGTAATTTGTATTCATGTTCCCAATGAACATAGGAGCTGGTCTAGTTGGGCTATATTGGTTCAAAGGAATGCAAGGTATTAAGGATCTTCTCAAAACAATTCCCAAAGTGATTTATTTTATGAAACTCATATAAGTTCACAACATCTAGATGGAGTGAGGAGATTTTTCAGAACAAAAAGCTTCATGTCAGGCTCACCAAAATGTGGAGATGGAAAAAGCTCACTGACCTCGAGATCGTTAAAGTCTCAAAGGATTGACTATTCCTTGCGCCACCTCACTTAACTAGAGCTCTAGTGAGCTAGGGGATCAAGACAACTAAATGATGAAGGATTTAAGTTAACCAAGACATAGAGTGAAAAGGAATCATAATAACTACTAACTACTAATAGATAACAATATTTTGACTATAGAAAATGAATGAACAAACTATAAAGAAAAAACACCAAACTCGATGTGGTCACTAACCTCAGACACTAACACGAGTCAAGGATGATGACATGGGTGCAGGAAATCAATGCGACACATGTTCCTCCCATATGGATATAGTACAAAGATCAACATAAAAATCTAGGAAACTAACAAAATAACTAAAATAAAAGGATATAAAGTAAACTACTAACAAAACATGAATGATATGACTAAGTTATAATATAACAAAAATTCAAAGATGAAGACACAAGAGAGATTACAACCAAAGGTGGTACAAGATTTCTAAGGAAGAGCCTCACTTTCTCCTTTCTACGAACTTGCACACACAAAGACGAAAGAAAATGTTGGCTGACTCTTTAGAGACTTGCCTCAGTCAAATCCTTGTTTTTGTATTTCCACCTCCACATTAAAGATGAATAGACAAGATAGCGGTGATAGATAACCACAAAGATGATTAATAAAAATAGTGATAAAATACTAAGTTAAAGAACTATGATATGCTATCAAAATATGAAATAAAGTAGTGATATCGACTCTCCTCCACCACTATGAAGCCAAACCTTGATAGAATGGAGACAAGGATGATTGAAAAACAACATGCAAGCTATCCTAATATGATAAGAAGCTTAATAATATGATCATGAAGATCTGAAAATGAGGTCCAAGTGTGATGGTGAAGTGAAAGCAGACATCCGAAAGACCAAATGAAGGCTAAACACCAACTTTTAAGTTGTCGATTCAAATATTAGCGTCAGTTGGTGGTGAATTGAGGTGTTACACTGCAAAGGTGACAGTTGCACGACATTTGAATGACTCACTGTATGTCTGTAGATTCATAGGATGAGCGCACGCCACACGAATGTCTTTGTGTTGTGCATGCTTCCTCATCCAACCAGGTCACGTGGCCAAGATTCTCATTGGGTGGTGACAAAGCTAAGTACAGGGTAAAGAGGAAGTTGACACAGAATATCACATTTACGCTAAGGTAGGGACACTATGTAATGGTAAATTATACAAGGGTGTAAATTTACGACATTACATTACCCATTGACTTGATTTAATTGAAAACATTGAAAGTCATGTCATCACATAAATTATCATGGGTGCCATCAAAATCTTCCAAATATCAAGGATGACAATACTGAATAACAATAATGAGAGTACCTGAATTAGCTCAATAACATGATTCATCCAATTTTTTCTCTAAATAGACAACATAGAAATCTAGAAACACTCTAAAATATTCTCTCTCAATGTTCAATTATGGCAATGTGAATATTGATACAAGAGAATTTGACTGATAATAGGCTCTGTTATCTCTGTTGGCCATATAATTGAACTCAATTTGATAAACAAATTTGATGCTTATGACTTTTTAATTATTCTAAAAAGAATCATTTGTCCATACAAAGTATAAAATGAGGAAAAAAAGACTAATACATAAACACCCACAATCTTTTTATACCTAAACTTTTGAACTTGAAAATCTTTTATTTTAAGGTTCTATATTTAGGACATACAAAAATGAAACTAATGCTAAAAGAGCAACGAATTAGATGTGGTGGTGTTTAATCAAAATGAAAAATAAATTTAAATATACAGTGTTGGCTCTCCGATTTTATGTATCATAATATTTGTTGTTATAAACTCATCACATTATGCAATCAGAAAACAGGGCATGGAAATAATTATTATTTGAAATAGTTGGGATTAAAGATCACATGTAATTAAAATGCTCAAACTTCCCCATTCAAAAAATATGTTAAACTTAATTTGGGATAGAGTGAACTGCTATTTTATAAGCTAACATGATTAAATGATAAATCTGTTGGATCCAGAGACTTCAACAATATTAAAAGAGATAAATTAAAAAGGAATCAATTAAATATTTGACATAGTAGATAGCTCAGACAGGCTATTGAGAGTTCTGCAAGAGATTTGAACTTAAAATAAACAAAAATATTGATATTTTCACATAATAGTAAATGTATGGATACAACTATGTGCTTGTTTTTTTATTTCAATCTTTCAAGTGTCCTTTGAGACCACTCTTCAGGGAATTAATATATCGAAGTTATGATAATTTTCCAAGCCTTAATTGTAATAGAAGCTACCATAAAAGTCATTTAGCTTTCAGTAGAAGTCACACCATTCAGTAATCGCCACTTAAATTCAGGATTACTTGAAAAATGCACAACCTGTAGATAATGATATTCATTTAAAGATGAATTTTGTTTTTCATTAAAAACATTAGGAGCTATTCTATATTTTTTATGCTATGTATATTTGTGTAGATAGTTTGGAGATTCTTCTAGAATTGTGATTCAAACAATACAAGACACTTTGTGAAACTGAAGCAATATAACGGAAAATGTAATAGTAATATGATTGTTGAGAAACTGATTGCCATTTGGTACGTTATGAAAATGAGCTGCTTTCTCTCCCCATCTAGTTGAAGAAGTAACATGTTTGCTATGTTTATTGTCAAAGTAGAATGGAAGACGTAAAACAACACAATATTGAGTCGAGACTAGTCATTAGCACATACATTTTTTATGTCAACTTGGACTTTGATACAATTTTCATCTCCTTCATTGAATAATATTTGTGAATGTCTTTCCTATTGCCATTATGCATGACTGGCATCAGGCCAACGTTAAGGTTAATGGAATTTGTAAAGTAGTCAAGTACTCAAATCTTGACATCATATCAATTCCACTGATAAAAAATAAATAAATTACAGAATATAATCATTATTAGGTAGAATCATATTACGAAGTACATTTTTCTACATAGTTCAATTGTGCTATTTTCTATATGTACCTCATACTTTTGTGCTGGTCTTCCCTTTAATCTCCGTGAGACAAAATGCAGAAAGATAAATTATTGGTGTGCTGATCTTTCCTTATATTGGATAATGCAATATAAATTAATACAATGAATTATAGTACATAGGAGAGCCCTTGGTTATTTAGCCAAGGTGAGTACAAAGGAGTGTCTGAGACAATGAAAAATGTCATTGTCTCATTACACGATAGTCAAGAGACAATTTATCATCGATTTAAGGTGGAATCCAGAGGTGGATCATCCTCCAACATGTAAAAACGTTTGTGCAACAAAGGTGGAGAGTGATAAAGTGATAAGTGAACTAAAGATAGAGTCAACACATAAAGTAGAATGTGATAACATGATAACACCACCTATAGTGGAAATGCTCATAAAATCTCCTATGTCGTCCCTATGTAATCTTAAGTAAAATGTAATTAGAACCTAGGCAAGAAATAACCAAGGTAAAATACCTAAATTACACCAACAATTTCCTCTTGTTTACTCAATGACACCGCTATCTATCTGGTCTTCAACAAGATGTCAAAGCCGCACACAAGCTTAGTATCATGACCAGGAACATGATGGTATTGGTTAAAATTTGATCCATCATACTAGTGAGGGTATGGGAAATTATCAGTAAGGGGTCAAATTTTCAAAATAGTTACTAAGTTGTCTTTGAACAATATTTGCGAAATACTTGTATAGGAGTCAGCCAACTTAGTGAGGTACGACTTCATTGCAATTTTGTTGAGAAGTAATTTCATTATGAGGGTTGCATAAATACCATGCCGCTAGTCACAACCTTGTTCTTTGGAGACCCACCAGAAGAGGATGCTCTCCCATAGGCATTTGAGGAACAATCCATGAATCAAGACATGATGTGCTGATAATATGTCAAATCACTGCAAAGACTTATAAAATTAGGGTATCAGTTCAATAAAAATTTCGCTCTCATTGTCGACTATACATTTTTTATGAACATCCATTGGAGGTCACTATCGGGTAGGGAATAAGGAACCTTTGTAGAGATATATTGGTATCTTGAGATGAAATCAGTAATATTTTCATTTGGATTCTTCTTGCAGTGAACAAGGTCTATAATAGTGACCTTGTTGCCTATGTTAGTCTAAAATTGAGTGAGAATAGCTTCCATTTATTGATCAAAAGTGTTGATAGAGTAGTTTGGAAGAGAGCTATACCATTTCATAGCTGTTCATTTATAGGATTGAGAGAATAGCTTAATCAATACACAATCTAGATTATGGTAATCACTACAATGAGTAAGGAAAGAGTTGATGTGGAGATGTAGATCTGCATCATTTCTACATCTTTCAAAATTAAAGGATTCAACACCCTACAATAGTGAAGTATTCAACACTTTCATAACTAAAGGGTTGCAATGATAATGGGTTAAAGAACTTTGATTAGTCACAATGGAAAAATTTCCCAATTGTTTATATAATTGACCCATATTTTGCAATATATTATTGGGAACATGATTATGAGATGGGGGAGGTGGAGGTGGATTTCCTTTTCCATTAGGAGGAGAAGAGGATTCACCACAACCTTGATTGGATCCCACATTGACATTGGTATTTTGTGAATTATATCCCGAGGGATTTTAATTCACATTAACACTACGAATAGCAATGTTATTCATAGAGTTATTGTTAGGCATTGATTGCAGCATGTGCACTGACATCAAAGGTATTTCAATTCGCTAACCTATTCTCTAGTCACATTTGACTAGTTACATGGGATTTGGAAGAAGGATGAGACACATGATCATCTTCTATTTGTCATACTGCCAAGAGCACCTCTAGCCCTTGTTTGTTTAAGATTAATAATTCTCATAGATTACAAATAGCAGGTCTAGCCTCAGTGTGAACATCTCACCTTTTGAGAAACTTCTAAAAAACCCTTGGATTCTCCTCGAGGGATTGAATCTTGTCAAACATAATAGTAAGAGTAAATTCATGATCCAGTGTGAGAGGGGATTCAAGAGGAGTGTTTTCTAGCATAGAGTTCTTGGACCTAGTTCTTAGAGAGGTATTAAGTCCCAAAATCAGGTATGTGAAGAAATTGAATCTAGTGAGGTCATTTGGACTCATGTTCCCAACGAATATAGGACCTAGTCTAGTTGGACTATATTGGTTCAAAGGAACACAAGTGTTGGAATAATGGAATAGTGTGTACTGAGAGGGGAGAGGTGAATTAGTACCCTTAAAACTTTTATCACTTTATCCTTTAGTAATCTTTAATTTTATTACCGACCATATTGTTTTTCTACCTTATGCATGTAATATCAAAATATAAACTTAATTGCATATAAAAATTCATGAAAAGTAGTTACACATGACACAAGAATTGGTAACACAGAAAACCCCTGTTAGAAGGTAAAAACTGTGGTGGGGATGAAACCCACAAAGCTTCTCTATCTACAGAATGGAAGGTGTCGATTAAGGCTACAAGTGTGATCACTTTTGATGATCTTACCCTGTTAGGAGTAACATTTTAGACTAGTCAGGTCTACTCGGTTAAGAGATTTAACAACACTGTTAAGTGTGCACTCGGTTAAGAGATTTACAATAAGACTGTTAAGTCCACTTTCTTAAAAGATTTCTTCTATTTTCTACAATTGTTAGAGAGTAGTAAAAAATACTTGTTGACCTGATAGTATGCAATCTTGAATTGCTGAATATAGATCCTTTAAGTTCACAAGATATATGTATCACCTATAGTGATTGATTAATACCTCTATTCTGCTCGGTAGCCTTGAATCTTGTTCTTCATAACTGAATTCTTTCTTTTGTGTCCTTCTGCATGAAACTCTCTGTCTGATCCATAGATGTTTGTTGGGGCTACAATCATCTTTTTCTGATTGATTACTACATCTATTTATACAATGTATTGACCTAATTAGGTTTCACGCTTTACAATAAAAACTCTATGATCAAAGGTTTACAACTTGACCTTGATCTCTTAGTTTGCATGTTTACAATTAGTTAGACTGATTAAAACAATTACATATTCTTTACTTATTCCTCAAGAAATGGTTTTATAGCTAAGAATAAAGCTAATTATAAAACTAAAGTTCTCTAGCCAACGTGTTTCTCAGATCCACTTTTCTCAGAAATAAAAATGTCTCTCGGTAGACTGGTGCTCGGGTTTCTCTGTAGTTTGTGCTCAGTGATGTCTTTGAACTATCTGTCGATTTGCTCTATAAACTGCCTATCGGTGATAGTCTGATTTCGGTGTTCATTATGCTTATGTGCTTCGGTGACCTCTGCACTTAATTTTTTGGTGACCATTGCACTTAACTATTTGCTGTCACTTGGTGATCATGTTATTGATAGTCCAAAGACTATTTCCTTGTATACTAATGACAAATATGATCCTTTATGATTATCAATATCCCCCTTTTGCATTAGTATAAAAAATTAATATACATGCAAACTGAAATGTTCAGTATCTACACCAAGTGTATACCTTGTTAATGAATCCCCTATGTGCATGCCTCAGTATAGTGTATGTACATGTGTTCCTTTGTGTATTTCCATCTTTTGGCTTTTGACATATTTTCCCCTTTTGTACATTTTCCCCCTTTGACATGTATACATATAGTTTTCCCCTTATACATATATATCCCTTTTTTTGAAAATAATGACAAAGGTATACTACTTATAGCTTGTCTAGTATGTGGGCATGGGATTTTTGAATGTCTACCATTATCTTCTCCCATTACTCTTGGAGGTGTTCCAGGGTCATGTATTCCAATGTGATTCTAGCGTGCATGTCATATATACTCTTGGTAATAGACATCTCTGGGGTGGCAATCAATACTTTTTCGAAAGTCATGTGTTTCAACAACAGTGTGAGTTTCAGGAGTAACATTGCTTGGAGCTCGGTTACCTCATCTCAGATTTTGCTTTCAGCCTTCTGTAGTTCTAGTCTCAATCTTTTTGAATCTATAATCTTCTCATAATGCAATTTGAATTCATTTTCTTCAATTGTGAGACTTTGTGCACTAGCCTTAAGTTCTTCATCTATCTTGGCTATCTTTTCACTATGCTCGGTAGTGAAATGCTCTATTGTGCATAACTTTTGAACTAGTTTAACTACTTCTGATAATATTGGTTCCATTGTAGTTACTAATTTAGAAAGTTTTACCTTATTTTCTACCACTTCTTGGTTGATTTTCTCAGTTAACTTGTATTTACACTTCTCCTCAGCACGTTCCTCAATGAATTTGTTTGCATCTACATTCTGTGATGTAATGACATCGGTGAGTACTACCAATTGATCAAGTATTGAAGCATTTTGATCAATTTTAGTGTCAGGGACTATCTGCAATAGTATTTATTTTGTGGTATCTAGGACTTGTGAGTTCTTGTGCTCCTTCTTGAGCTTGTCCTGTATAGCCTTCCTCTTGCAAAGTTCTCCATACTTGGTCAGGGACTCAGGATCCAGTGTCCTTGGATCATAGTCGGGTATGTCAATGATTTCATCGAGTGTGACCAGTGCTTTTCTTTTCTTCTTCTTCTTCTTCTTCTTCTTCTTCTTCTTTGAAATAGTGCTGGAAGCAGGGGAATGAAGGACTATTGCAAGTTCCTTCTTTGTCTCTTTTTCTTTTGGTGATTGAGTTGGACGTGTGTTTCCTTTTGTATGTTGCTCGGTATTGACCTGTTAGTCTTTAGTAGATGTCTCTACATCAACCCTATTTATATCTGCAGCCTTTTCACCTTCGGTATTCTTGTCAATGGAATCACTTGTTTTCTCCTCTCCACTAACATCTTTCTTCTCCTCATTTGTATCTTTCTGCTTCCCTTGTTCATCACCTATGTCCACTGGTGTGTTTGCATTAGGAGTCTTCTCCTTTTCTTCAGATATGATATTGATGGCTTGTATCAATAATGATATGTGACTTGGTACATTTATTTCCTTTGCTTGCTCGGTGACATCTTCATCCTTCTTGGGCTCATCATCATAATCAATAAGTGTCATATCTTTGATTGTGATCTCTGTTGTATTCCCTAATGATTGTAATATTTGAGGTACATCATCCTTGGCCTTAGTTTCCTCTGTTTTCAATTCAACTATATTGATGTCCTCGATCTCATTTATGAAAATGTGTTCTGGGCTCAGCATGGCCTCCTTCTCTTCATAGTAAGGTGTCTCGGTAAAAGATAGTACTTGCATGGGGGCATTGAAGATTTCATTCCAAATCTCATTGCTCTCTGTATCAAGCTCTACTAATCTTCCCTCTAGTACTTTGTATGCTATCATCTTAGCTGAAAATTTCTTTGCATGCTTCTTCATCATTTCATCAATTTCTTCAACTTTTGACTCAGGTGGCATGATTGTAACTAGGGATCTTTCCCTTATCTGTTTCTCGATATGTAGTGCATAAGTCCACCTTGCTGATATTCTGTCATTAAGCTCTTGTGGCATTTGCTTGTTTAATTGTACTGGTACATACTTGTATGCAATCATTACCTTAACTATGGATTCTTCTATCTTGGTTTGATCTCCAGGAGATAAGGTTAGCCATTTTCTTATCTTTCAGTGTGATATGCTTCCTATCTTGATGATTGATGCTGCAACTTCATCAATTGTTTTAGGAATTTTGTTCTTTTTAGGTTGGAGTGCTTTTTCACTCTCATCATGTTCAGTGTCATCCTTGTCTTCTTTTCCTCAGATATATCTCATTCTTTGTCTCAGTGCTATTTTCTCAGTTTGAGGCTTTCTCTTATAAGTCCTCACTGTACCTTTCTTTATCAGTGGTGAGTCTCCATCTTTTGTAGTCTAACTTCTATTTCTTGATGCAATAGTAGTTCTTGGTTTCTTTGTTGGTGGTGCATCAGATTCAATTGACTTGGAGTCACTTGAATTATCACCTTCACTGACGGGTGACTGTCCCTTGGTGACATCTTGTTGTTCCAATTCTTCATCATTTGCTGATAGATTTTTTTCAAGTATTTTCACCATTTTTGTCTTCTTTCTGTCAATTTTCTTCACTACTAAGCCAGTTTTAATTCTAGCCTTAGCTTCCTCATACGTGCCAAATATTGAAAATGATTTGTCCACTGCTTCATTCAATAATGCTTTAGTAGCATCTGTGGCTTGATCTATGTTGATCTCATAATCCAATGGTGGTAACCATGCTATTGTCAGTACAACTAGTTTGATTAAATTGGTGTCAGCATCCACTATAAAACATATGTCATCTTTAGATTGTTCCACCAGTTGTGTAGGTATTCTCATTTTCTTTTGCATTCTATCCTTGAAAGTAGTGAAGTATTCATCCATCACTGATGTGAAATTATCCCCTAGTGACTTAATAAATTCACTAATTTGTGCTGTTATTGATAGAGTTGTATCCCAATTGACATTACCGAAAGATGGGAATTTTTTTTGAAAGTAGAAAAATGTGCACATGAGGAGTGAACTGAACTTACATGAATTAGATTTGGCTGATCTAATAGTTATCATATTCTCCTCTAGTTTCTTTAGTAGCAGCTCAGATAAGTCCAGTTGTAGTCCCTTCTTTACAATCTTATAGGTAGTGTCAAATGCTCCAGATGCTATGTTGTTCAGTTGGCTAGCTTGGAATACCTTGTATCTAAGTACACATGCATCCAAATTCATCTATGGGTTTTTGATTGAATTAACTTTCAATCCTTTGCCGTCCCATACTGCACCTGTTAACTTTTCAATCTCAGGGCGAGAAGGATGTTTTAGGGATTTAGCCTTTTCGGTTACTAGATAACCTGTTACTGTGTTTATCAAATCCTTAGTGATTGGTTTTGGTTCATCCAACCACATTTTCTTGTCATGTACTCAACTGAGTACTATCCAAATCCAATTAGTCTTGAACTCTTTCAAGAACATTAGGGCATTTTTTAACCCTTTCACCTCAATGTGTTTGTGTTCATCTTTAAGGTTTCCATTTGTGCAAAGTTTCTTGTAAGATTCTTCAACCTCAAGATCTCCAATCTCTACAACCTTGCAGTGGATATACGCTCAGACATCTTCAACTAGCAAAACCCTATGAGGGATTCTTGAGAGTGCTCCTTGGTCGTCGGGTTGTAAAGCAACCTCAGGGAAAAATTTATACTTAGGCTCTTCACAGGTTGTGTTCTTTATTAGATTGACCTTCTTGTCCTCCACAATCTTTATCTTGGAGACTTGCGATGTGGTTGCTATATTTCTTGAAATTAGGGATTTCTCCGTAATGATCCATGAGCTCAATAAGTCTTGGTACCTACGTGATCTTCACTGTAGATGCTAGGAATCTATTGGAGTTACCTTTGAATCTGCTATGAATCAGTCTGCAAACTTGTCGCTTTCAGTCGCTCTTTTTCACTCTATTTTTTTCTTGTTTTCATATGGTGAATGAATGATCTCTTTGATGCCCTATTTATAGAAAATAACCTAAGTGGTTCAATTAATGCTTTGTCTACCACTCGGTAATCAAAGACGCTCGGGCATTATATCACGGACTTCATCCTCGGTGAGTATACAATGCTCGGGGTAAGTGATAACTTATTGTACTTTACATATGTTTATCGATGATGCTCGGTATATAGCAAAGACTTGATTGTCTTTTACATGATTACTGACGATGCTTGGTTTACATTGACAACTTGGATTTTATATGTATACCAACGATGCTCGGTGTGTATTGACCGATGAGATTGGATTCAAAAATTCATAACAAGTAATACCATAGTGCATCTACATTTATGCTAATTTGGCATATTATTAATGAATATTGGAACTGATGTAAAATATAGCTTTGTAGAGTGTAGTTCCATACTTACTTGTTTTTCCTAGGTGGAGGTGGTGATATCACCAGATCCAATGGATGAGGTGTCACCAATTGTGGTGCTTGGCCCAACATCATCTTTTCTTGAAGCTTTCCTCCACAGTTGATTTTTCTTTCTCCTGATATCTTCAATAGTGTTCCCATTAGAAAAAGTTCTTGACTCTGTCACTCAGTCTCTATAGTCCTTCCTTAGGTGATCGACCTTATGATAGTGTAATCATGCCATTCCATAGTTAGTCTAGCTTCTAGACCTTTGAATCCATTTCCTCATGCTGTTTGCAGCTATGTGTCCATATCTACCACATGCTGTGCAATTTTCCCATGTGTTGTAATCCCAAACATATGAGTTACTGATTCTTCTTGGTTGATATGCATTTTATTATTCTTTGGGTTTCCATTCTTGTTTTTTCTTATTTCTACATTCATGAGATGTGTGGCCATGCATTTTTCAAGTAGAACAATATTTTTCCATGAAGGATTCCTTCTTTGGTTTTTTTTCCTTAGATCTGCATTCATGTGCTTTGTGTCCATGCTTGTTACAGTTATAACAA
Organism: Thuja plicata; assembly: GCA_018584345.1. Classification (NCBI taxonomy): domain Eukaryota; kingdom Viridiplantae; phylum Streptophyta; class Pinopsida; order Cupressales; family Cupressaceae; genus Thuja; species Thuja plicata. Next base: position 501,785 of record MU227209.1, read on the forward strand.
TTGCCAATGAATGTAGAAGTAGATTTAAGAATACCTTTAGCTTTGTTCCTGCAAACATTTGATGTGTGGCCTGGTTTTCCACAGTGATTGCATGACTACTTTTTTGATCTTGGATCTGTGTAGACATCTTTTTGATCAGCTCGGTTTGATGATTCTCCATGCTTGGTATACCCTAGACCAGTATTTTTTTTTAGTCTTCTTTGTCCATTCAGAAAATCATCCATTCTTTTTTACTTTCTTCAACTTTCTTGATCATATCATTATGTTGTTGCTGAATCCTTACTTCATGCTTTAGTTTCTCATTTTCTTCTCTTAGTTCACCAATAGCTTTGAATTTCCCATTGAGTTCTATGTTCACTCGGTTGGCCTCATGACTCATAAGAACTATTTGATTGGTGATCTCATGATGATGTGCAGTAAGTATCTATATTTCATTTTCTCTCTCTTGCAGCTTCTCAGTGATCTTCCTCCTGTCATCAATAACTAATGTTCTTTCTTGTTCAACTTGTCTAGCATTATTCATAACATCAGTCATTCTTACGATCTATGTCTCTTGACCAATTTGCAGTACCTTTACTTGTTCAGTCAGATGTTGATTGATTTCATTCACACTTGTAATGCTTCCTTAAGATGTGTTAGATGTATTGCTAGATGTAGATTCTGATGACTCAAACAAATCAAGTATCTCTTCTTCATGACAGTCAGTTTCATTGTTGTGAGATTCCATGTCTTTTCTTTCATCCAGTAGCTCTCTCATCTTGATTCTTTTTTATTTGTATTGCTCATAGAAGATCTGTATCTGTAACTTCTAATTCTCAATATTCTTATCAAGCCTATACCTTTCCATTGTATGATCTTTTCTCGAGCAAGTGATTTAAACTTTTCCAAATAAGAGATCTAGCTCTGATACCAATTGTTGGAATAATGGAATGATGTGTACTGAGAGGGGAGGGGTGAATCAGTACCCTTAAAACTTTTATCACTTTATCCTTTAGTAATATTTACTTGCATTACCAACCATATTGCTTTTCTACCTTATGAATGTAATATCAAAACATAAACTTAATTGCATGTAAACACTCATAGAAACATTCATGAAAAGTAGTTACACATGACACAAGAATTGGTAATGCAGAAAACCCATGTTAGAAGGTAAAAACCATGGCGGGTATGAAACCCACAAAGCTTCACTATCTACAGAATGGAAGGTGCCAGTTAAGGCTACAAGTGTGATAATGTTTGATGATCTTACCCTGTTAGGAGTAACATTTTAGACTATCTAGGTCTACTTAGTTAAGAGATTTAATAACACTGTTAAGTGTGCACTCGGTTAAGAGATTTACAATAAAACTGTTAAGTCCACCTTCTTAAAGGATTTCTTCTATTTTCTACAATTGTTAGAGAGTCTAGTAAAAAATACTTGTTGACCTAATAGTATGCAATCTTGAATTTCTGAATATAGACCCTTTAAGTTCACAAGATATATGTATCACTTATAGTGATTGATTAATACCTTTGTTCTGCTCGGCAGTCTTGAATCTTGTCCTTCATAACTGAATTCTTTCTTTTGTGTCCTTTTGCATGAAACTCTCTATCTGATCCATAGATGTCTCCCACGGATACAATCATCTTGTTCTGATTGATTACTAAATCTATTTATACAATGTATTAACCTAATTAGGTTTCACGCTTTACAATAAAAACTCTATGATCAAAGGTTTACAACTTGACCTTGATCTCCAAGTTTGCATATTTACCATCAGTTAGACTAATTAAAACAATTATATATGCTTTACTTGTTCCTCAAGAAATGGTTTTATAGCTAAACATAAAGCTAATTTAAAAAATGAAGTGCTCTAGGTGATGTGTTTCTCAGATCCACTTTTCTAAAAAATAAAACCGTCTCTCGGTAGACTGGTGCTCAAGTTTCTCTCTAGTCTGTGCTCCATGATGTATCTGAACTATCTGTTGGTTTACTCTGTAAACTGTCTGTCAGTGATAGTCTAATTTCGGTGTTCACTATGCTTATGTGCTTCGGTGACCTTTGCACTTAATTATTTCGGTGACAATTGCAATTAACTATTTGCTGTCACTCGGTGATCATGTTACCGATAGTCCAAAGATTGTTTCCTTGTATACTAATGATGCAGGAGCATCCTGGGTGTAAGGGAAATCTTGCATCACCCAAAAATATGTGTTTTTCTATTCAATAAGGGCTATTTTGTACAAAGTTGCTATTTTTGGAAACTTACTATTTTTAGTAAGTTAGTCGTTTGAACTTAGAATGTTCTAATTTTCTAGGTGAAGGTTCATCTTAGTCATATAAGAATTTCAGTTGAATTTCATTGCCAAATCATCTGTATTGGCGAAGTTATTAAGGATTTACTGTTGAGATTTTAGGGTGCAAAACCTTTGAGCTCAATTTTCAGGACCTTAGAGGCTCCGGATCAAGGTCGAACCCTTAGTTGACTAGTCCTTCGCAAGTTAGACACTGTAGATCGCGATCTCCCCTTTCCAGAAAGTGGTTATAATAGCCAATCAGAGCTATGGTTCAAAAGTTATGGCTTCTGGAAGTTGGGCTACCTAATCTCATGTTTTGTAAATATTTTAAGCTGACCCTTTTGTAATAAAAGTGAAAAATAATTAAATGCTAAGGGTAGTCGGCCTTAATGGCTAGATTTTTGGAACCTTCTCGGGCGGTGGAAATTGCCTATATAAAGAAGGCCCGTAGTGTTGTCTAGGGAAGTTCTGGGTAGATCTGGGTAATAATTCGAGGCTTTGTCCTACAAAATATGTAAGAGAAATGCCCACGTGGCTTTGCATATTGTAATTCTAAAAGTTTGTAATTCCACATTTGTGGAGATAATAAGAAGCCCATTTTCTGTTCTTGCAAATTGTTGTTTCTTCTCTATTTCTGTTATGTGTTTGTGGCATTAAGGGGAGCATCCTTCATCAAGTGGTATCAGAGCAGGAGTTTCTGAGTGTGTAAATAGATCACCGACTGTGAGGCAGTTTGCACCAGGACCGTGGTTAGGGTTTCAACGTGCATCACGAAAATGCCTCCACGAAGGGAACGTGGTATAAGAGCTGGTGTTGTGACACCTGAGGTTAGAGAGCTCCAGAGACAAGTGCGAGCATTGCAAGAAGAGATTCGCAGAGGAATGAATCTTAATGTTAGAAATGAAAGTGAGGATGAAGCCGAAGAAGGAAACGATGATCAAGAAGAAGTTGAAGTGTTGAATCAAGAAGAAGACAGGATTTTTTGAGCCATTTCCAAGATTGGGAAAAGACCTAAGATTGAGGTTCCTACATTTTCAGGGAATCTTAACCCAGAGGAGTTGATTGACTGGATCAATGAATGTGAAGAATATTTTGAGTATGAAGATATTGAGGATCCTGATCGGGTCAAGTTTGCGAAGGCCAGACTGAAGGGTCATGCGAAGATCTAGTGGCAGAAGATCCAATTGGAGCGAAATTGAAGAGGAAAGGATAAAATCACAAGATGGGATCGGATGGTTAGATAAGTTGAAGCGACATTTCATTCTTGTTGATTATGAGCTTGACCTACTGAAGAAAATGCAAAGTTTGAAGCAAGCAGGAAAATCTATCCAAGAGTATACGGAGGAGTTCTATCGAATCCTCATCCGAACAGGGCATGCGGAAGCTGACAAGGAGAAAGTTGCCCATTACCTTAATGGGTTGAGGCTAAGCATTCAAGATGAGTTGAACCTGATTTGAATGAACAGTATTGAAGAGGCCTACCAATTTTCCCTAAAGGTAGAGGAAAAGTTGAAGAAGAAGTTTGAAAGCAGGCAAAGCGGAAGAGGTCGCGATGGAAGATCTGGTGGATGATCTTATGGAGGCCAAAATGAAGATCAGAAAAAGAAGGATGAGGCTAGTAGTAGTCAGGGTCAGAGGGGAAATAATTTCAATCAAAGTAATAGAGATCAAAGAGGAAGAGGATGAGGACAAGGATCAAGAAGAGGAGGCTTCTGTGGAACATGTTTTCACTGTGGAGAAGAAGGTCATAGGGAATATGAATGTCCTCAGCGCCAAGGAAGAACAGACAGGAGAAATGAAGGCCAGGCCAGAGTTGCACATGTAGATGAAGATGCCAAATCATCACATTCTAAAGATACTGAAAGAGGAGAAATGCTGATTAATAGAAGAGTCCTACTGAGTGGTGAGAATGAACCTGAACAAAGGAGGATCCTGTTGAGCACCAGGTGCAAGTGTGAGGGTAAGTGTTGTGATGTGATGATTGATAGTGGAAGCACTGACAATCTAGTGTCAGAAGAGATGGTGACAAAGTTGAAGCTCAAGAGACAGAAAAACCCACATCCATATCGGATTTCCTGGGTATAGGATGACCACAAGGTCATGGTCAATGAACAATGCCTCGTGGAGTTCAATATTGGTGGATACCATGATGAGGTACTGTGTGATATCATATCTATGGATGTATGTCATCTGTTGTTGGGTAGACCATGATAGTTTGACAGATATGTTGTACATGATGGTCGTGCGAATACCTATTTTGTGACAAAGGATGGAGTGTGACATAAGCTAAAGCCATTGAATGACACAGAAGAAAAGGTATGTGGTAGTGCACGAATAACTTTTGTTGATGGAAGAAAGTTCCTAGATGGTACGAGGCATGAGCATGTGTGTTTTGCTTTAATTCCAAAAGCTGGTAAGGAGGAAGTAGAAGATGTTCCTATAGAAGTTGCAGATTTGTTGAATGAGTTTCAGGATATTGTATCCGATAATGTGCCTGATAGATTACCACCAATTAGGAAGATCAGTCATCAGATGGACTTGATTCCAGGAGAGAGTTTTCCAAATAAGGCAGCACATAGAATGACACCTGCAGAAAGTGAGGAGTTGAAAAGACAAGTACATGAGTTGTTGCAGAAAGGATTGATCCATGAGAGTCTGAGTCCCTGTGCTGTACCAGCGGTATTAGCACCAAAGAAGAATGGAGAGTGGAGGATGTGTATAGACTCTAGGGAAATAAACAAGATCACAATCAAGT
>MU227209.1:512144-528271 GCA_018584345.1 Thuja plicata
GACACACACACACACACACACACACACACACACACACACACACACAATGTTGGCTCTCCGATTTTATGTATCATAGTATTTGTTGTTGTAAACTCATCACATGATGCAATCAGAAAATAGGGCATGAAAATAATTATTATTTGAAATAGTTGGCATGAAAGACTGCATGTAGTTAAAATGCTCAAACTCCCCCCTTCAAAATCTGTGTTAAACTTAATTTGGGACAAAGGTAGCTGCTATTTTATAAACTAACATGATTAAACAATAAATATGTTGGATCCAGAGACCTTTTTTTCTATTTCATATCATAAGTAAAAGGAGGGTTCTACAGTGAATATAGAGTATTACAACGAGGGATGGAAGAGACTACCCAGCCAGATAAAAAAGAGGTTCAAAATTTACATTTATCAACATCAAGGAGTGCATCAACTCATATAAAAAATTATATAGACAACTAAAATAGGATCATATACATCAAGGTTAATCAGATAGAACATGATGTTCAACATTTGACTCATTAGAGTCAGGGGACATATCAGTGTATCCAATGATCTTGTGGGCTCTGCAGTTGTCTGCTCAAATCCCTATTCGTCCTTCTCCTACAGGCAGGTTGGACTTCTTCACCTGATCTATGAAGTCAACAAGTTTTTTGTCAAACTCTGGGTTAGGTTTCATTATGGTATAGCCATGGGCTATATCTTTCTTAGATATAACAGTTTCACCATACCTGAGGATTTGGAGGAACTTACTTTCCTTCATCTTAATGACATCAGTAACTTGCGAGGAAACATCAAAATATATGAGTCTCTTCAGAGACTCAGTAAGATTCTTGTTCTTCCCTGTAAGGACATCATTATTGTGTGCCTTCCAGATATCTTGGTCAGACAACTCTCCCCTCTACCTGATCAAGACTAAATACATTTATCACCTCCTCACCTAGAGCAATTAAATCTTGACCCATGCCAATGCCAGATGGCAGCTAGACACTCCTTCCTCTGACTAGAACAAGTACTTCACCTCCATCTGGAGCAGACCTATTGAACCTAAAATCAACTATTTTTTATGGCGTATCCTTCTACACAAAATCCCCTTCAAGAAACCTGGGGTGAACCCAACCTATGCACTATTTGTAGACAACCTGAATCTATCATCCATGTGTTCTTCGAATGTCTTTTTGCATCAGAAATATGGAAGATGTTTGGTCTTACCTATAAAAACTCATTTCAATAACCTTCATGTCATCTCAGGTCGCATTAACACCAGCAAGGATCCAGAGACTTTAACAATATCAAAAGAGATAAATACAAAAAGGAATCAATTAAATATTTGAAATAATAGATAGCTCAGACAAGCTATTGAGAGTTCTGCAATAGATTTGAAGTTATAATAAACAAATTTATTGATATTTTCACATAATAGTAAATTTATGGATACAACTATGTGCTTGTTTGTTTATTTCAATCTTTCAAGTTTCCTTTGAGACCCCTCTTCAGGGAATTAATATATCAAAGTTATGATAAATTTCCAAGCCTTAATTTTAATAGAAGCTACCACGTAAGTCATTTAGCCTTCAGTATAGTCACACCATTCAGTAATCACCACTTGAAATTTAGGATTATTAGAAAAATGCACAACCTGTATATAACGATATTCATTTAGAGTTGAGTTTTGTTTTTCATTAAAAGCATTAGGAGATATTCAATATATATATATATATATATATATATATATATATATATATATATATATANTATTAAATATATATATATATATATATATATATATATATATATATATATATATATACTTTGAAGATTCTTCTAGAATTGCAATACAAGATACTTTTGTGAAACTGAAGCTATATAACAGAAAAGGTAATAGTAATCCCGTTAGGGGGCTGGAATTAGACTGGAATTGACATTATCTAATTCTGGATAATGCCAAATTCTATGTTTGGGTCCATGAATAAAAATGGAATTGGAATTACAAAATTCCAATTTTGCCCCAAAATGGGCATATCAATCTTCCACCTAAATAGGTGGAATTGGAATTTGAAATTCCAATTCCAATTTTTACAAAAGCAAATTTAATATCTCGTCGGATACGTGACATGATAGGTGTGTAAATATACACACATGTGTCTATATGTGTATACATGTATGTATATACACATATGTGTGTGTATCTATATAAATACGTGTATATATATACATAGATGTATATATACATATATGTGTATGTGTGTATATATACATATATACATATATATACATATACATATATATATATATACATATATATATATACACATGTATATATACACATGTGTATATATACATGTGTATATATATACACATGTGTATAGACATGTGTGTGTATATATGCACACACATGTGTATATATCACATGTGTGTGTGTATATACATACATATGTGTGTATATGTATAAATATACACACATGTGTGTATGTATATATACACACATATTGATGATATGTAACTAATTTAGTGTTTGACGATGTTAAGTTGATCACCAAAATGCAAAAAGATAATGCAAGACATTAAATTAGTTAATGAATTGTATTATCATTGATGTCAACCTGATATAATCTGATTGGTTGTATTCAAAGTGTCAAAGACTTTAGAGAATCAGAGAGATAAATATTATGCTTTCAGTAATGCATAAAAGACCAACATTCACTACAGTGACTTCAAACACCGATGGCTAGTGGAAACTGAAGGACAAAGATAACCGAAAGCTAAGTCACAGCGATGCCTGAGAAAATAAACCGACGAGAATTACCGTTGATAAAAATCAGAAGCATTACTGACTACTAGAATTATAGTGTGTTAACCGATGGAGAAGCCTGAGGAAAAATGAAGTGTTAAGCGAAGCTATCAAAGAGTTAAAACACCGAAGTTAACTATAGTTTAGAAATGACAAAATATCTAGCTGGCAGAGTTAAAGATAGACTTAACTAGTTGTTAAAATTGTTTTAATTGACAAGTTAAAGCCAAATATAAGTAAAGGATTTAAAGCTATTTTATCCAGTTGGCAAGAAGATTTTTACGAGATAAAATATGAGTTATGCTTTAAATCAAGATTGGCTAAGATTGCGGATCATGCCAAGAACACGAAAATCAAGAAAAGAGAAACGGTGATATCATGTCTATAAAGAGACAAATTAATTCATTATGAATTAAGGGGAGTGAATGAAAAAGAGGATGTTGACGAGAAACTGATGAAGAAAAACTTCATACATTCCTGATCAATTAAGCTGAAGAAAGAGATAAAGACTTCTGCAGACACCAAGCAATATATCACAACATCACAGAGCAGAAAAAAGTGGAGCAAAGGTATTGAAAGGATATATTGATCAGATGGTTTAATGAGCTTACAATAGATCTGAAAATCTGCAAGTATAAGTTGTATATGTGAACAAATCATTTACTATTTAAGTTTAACCATTGATTTAGAAAGTCTCTTAACTGATCAGGATTTGAAGATCCTTTCTATATTGAGATACATCCCAAGGAGTATCAAAAAGTTTGATCATGAAGATAGCCTGAGATGCTAGATACCATTTGACAAACTACACTGGGTTTGGTCATAGAAGGTAGCGCAGAGATGCCCGATATTGAGTGACAAACTAATCTTTTAAATCCTCTAACAAGGTCACACCTAATATTGTGTTTGTAACCTTTAAATTCATATTTCTTCCATCTCATGCAAGTTCTCATATCTCTCCCAATGCTACTCCCTATAATTTGGATGCCAAATCACCATTGCATAAAGGTAAAGATCCACAATCTAAAGATTGTCATGTCCACTTCAAAAGACATGCTCCAAAAAAAGAAAATCCAATCAAAGAATGAACTACATTCCATAGGCCACAAAATCCCACCAAAGAAATGCAAAAACTATGTGGATCCCAAAGCAAGAAGATGACATTCATCTAAAATAAAAAACTATTGTGGCATTTGAGGTTACTAATCCTCTAGTTGAGCATTCCTCTCCTCCATCTTCAAAATCTATTTTGGGTCCTTATGTACCACAACTTCCTACAATGATTCCTCCATCGCATCTACAAGTACCATTCACTTCACATACACTCTTCCCACATCCCTCGCAACATGTGCCAATGTTGATCTTGACAGCATCACCCTATCTCACTCACTTTCCATACTTTTATCTAAATACTTCCAATTATCATATCCCCTATCCCACCTATCTCCCCCCTCATAAATATCTCATACCTGCATTATCCTAAGTCACTCTCCCACATAAATTTGTACCTACATATGGTGATCAACACCAAAAAGCAAAAGAAAAAAAAAGCAAAGAAAAGCAAAGAAAAAAGAAGAAAGTAGAAAAACAAAAAAAAAGAAAAAACAATAAAATAAACAAAAAAAGAAAAGAAAATAAAAAGAAAGAGAAATCAATTCGTCCACTGGTGAAAACTTGGCAAACAAGCACCTTAGACAAGTACCATGATGAAAACCTGGTAAACAAGCATCATACATAGTTCCTCCATCCAATTGCTCTTCGCACTTGGGGGCAAGTTCCTTCTGGCCACCATCTTTCTACCATCCATATTATGTCTTTTCCTTTTCAATTCCTCCATCCTACTCTGGATCTTGATGAGAATTATATAGTCCACCATATCTACATGCTTTTGGACATCTCTTGACATCCATCTCCCATATTTACCCACCTATCCTTTTATCCACCCATCCTTCCTTTCATAGATCCTTCTGCACTATCTTCCTCCCTTATCCACCCTTCATCCTATCTTTCATTTGCCTCCATAATTATCTTGCTATCCTCTCTTCCATCCTATCGTATCCCCTCCTAATGCTTCCTCACATGCATGACCTATCCTAAGTGGGGGCATTCTGTTCCTTGGTGATGTATTCCTTGGACACCTTCTCGTATCCACCTATCATTTCCCAATCCTCCTCTCCTATCCACAATCCTTCATCTATCCATCCATTCCTCTGCTGAAATCCTTCCATCCAGTCCTTCCATCTAAGCATTCCCTAGCATCTCCTTCATCTTCCAATTCCTCCTTTCCTATATCTCATCAATTGTTTCTTCCCTTGTCATTGGTATCTAACTCTAGGCTATCCTCATGCACCCAATGCCACCCATTCCAATCCTAATTCTCCTTGTGACCTACCATCGCATGCAAATCCTATCCACATCCTACAGCTATCCAAAGTTATACAAAAATTAACCCATCCAAACACACCCTTAGCCGTACTGCAAGATTTTATCACAATCCACTCATTATCATTGGGATGCATCCTTTCCAATCCTTGTGTTTTCTTTGGTATTACCTTGTTCCCACATCTAAAGAACCCCATGCACTATTCCTATATCTTGGTCTTTTGGCTCAACTGGGGAAACATCATGCATATCTTCCTCATCTCATCCATTCTCCCTAAGCTTCGGTCCTATAAAAATCATTTCTATGTTAGTCCAGTCTTGATCTCGATCTCGCTTGTACATATCTCACATCCTTGGTCGGTCTCCTTGCAGAAAGTGATCCAGTTTCAGTTCTGAATCCTGTGCTTCAACAAGTTCCTTATGAAAAAATCTTGTTTCAAAAATTTGATCTCATCACATCTTTGGCCAATCAGATTCACACTTGAAATCTCCATGGAAATGGGTCCTTGAGGATGTGTCCTTCCTCTCATTGACCTAAATCCAATCATCTTTTTGGAAATGGGTCCTTGAGGATGTATCCTTCCTCTCGTTGACCTAAATCTAAATTATCATCATCACTGGGTTCTTGTAGGATGTATCCTTCCTCTTGACCTAATCTCAATCCAATCATCATCCCATATTGTTGATCTCTTTGGATAAAGGCGTCTTGTTATTGAATTTTTGATCTTGAAATTTGATTTTGGTTCTTTATTATCATTCCTAATTCTTTTCGGTTGTTCTCCTCCTCAAGGTTGCCACTATTATTTATATCATGGTATGTTACAAATGGATGCACCTGAGATACAAAACTTGATCTTTTTGTTTTCTTTTTGTGAGTCAGTCGGATATGACCCTTGCATGTATGTAATCTGTTTGGTTTTGCATGCTGCATTTAGGAAGTGTCATTTGCTTGTGGGATTTTCCAACATCATTTCAACCATGGCTCTTCTAGGACTCATGTGTGATGCTGGGGAAACCCTCATGTGTTTTTTTTGTCAGTCCTCCACAACATCAGTGACAAGGCCTTATTTTCCTAGTAATCTTGGCATGGTCTCTAGCATTGCTATATCAAAATAAGTGCTCACCTACATGGTGGTATTTCATCCTAGAATACCCCTTGCTCAAGCTTCAAGAAAAATCCTCCCCCTATCAACTCCCCAGCAAAGCATTTCCTTTTTATTCCAATCAAATACCATCCCCAGAAAAGCCATCCCTTTTAGTCCAATCAAATCCCGTCTCAAACCTAACCCTTCATCCTTGATGCAAACCTAACTATCCCATCCCTCATTCTTCTATCCCCCCTTCCTTTTTCTTCTATCATGTCTCTCCTTGCTATCTTTTTGAGATGCTTCCAGGGATTCACCATTTCTCCTTGTCACCCTCTCAAGGGGGCATCATCCTGGTCATTCTATTCTAATTCTATCCTAATTGTCACTCTGGGGCAACTTTGTTTCCTACATTATCATCCCTAGCCAACTTCTATCCTAATCATCACTCTGGGGAAACTTCGTTGCCTATGTCCACATCTTCACGTCATCTATTGTTTTGAATGTCTTTGAAATCGTGTTATTCTAACACTATGTCAAAGAGGGGCAAAATGTAGACACCTGAATCTAATTAACACATCTAATAATATTTAGTGCCTTCTAGGACATATTAGCTAAGTAATTAAATATTAATTAATTGACCTATGTCATCCCCTAGCCCTAATTAATTAAATTAATTGGCTATAGTCCTGATTAATTATTAAAAGCAACCAATAACTTAATAATTAATTAAAACCCTTTTTCCCTATTATTGAATGAATATGTTATTTATGTAATTCAGTTCATTAATATTCCCTTTAACCCCTAACCTAACCTATCCCAACCACCTAACCTTGAGTTCTAACTCAACCCAACCTCTTCACACATGCTAACCTAACCAATCCCAACCACCTAACCCTAAGTTTAAACTAATCCCAACCTTTTCACCCTTGCTAATCCTATCTTAAACCCTAACCCTAATCCTAAACTCTCCCTAATGATGTCACATTCCTAATCTTTTGATTAGGAATTCAATCCCTTCCTCAAAGTCAACAATCCCAAGCCAAGCCTATCCATATGCATTTAAGGCTCTTACACCTTCATAAATTCCTCTTACATCCTTGATTAAGGCTCTTACACCCTCATTATTAACCTTATCTTCTAGAGTCTTCTTGGCTCTCTTCCCTAAATGGTCACATTCCTCCCCCTTTTCAACCCAATTATATTGTGACACTTGTCACAATATGATGCACTTAAAGAAGCATAATCCATGTGCTCTCTTCTAGGTGCATCTGGGCCTCTCCTCAGGATTGCATCCTGACCCTTGATTCCTCAGCCATTTTCTATAAAAGAAACCTCTTTCCTTCATATTTTCAATCCACCTTCATGTAGAGTTATAATGCTATTTTGAGAGAAAATCATAAATCCATCATTTAGAGAAGAGTTATAATGCCAGTTTGAGATCACAACTTGAAGCTTGAATCACATCTATGAGCACATATCCACAATGAATGGACAAATCCAATGAACAAAATAGATTTGAATGAGCTTGTAGGAGGTTTGCACTTTCTTCATTTAGCTTATTTCAAGTTTTCATTTTATTTCTTAGCATGTATGTAGTTTAGATGATTAGTTGTATAGTGTTTTAATTTGTTATGATACTCCTTTACTTCTAATTTTCATAGCTCAGATTCTGGCATGCCCTGTGGGACCCACTTCACGGGTTCCTTTTCATTATTTTGCTTGAAAACTAACCCTCTAAGCTAATGTGTTTTTGTTGTTTGAGTATGTTTTGCAAGATTTTATTTTCTTTTGTAGGTTGAAAAAGACAAGAAGACTATATTCCTTTTATCTTCTTTCTACTTTCTCTCTACTATGCTTCCACTAATATCATTGATACACAAACAAGAAGACTATATTCCTTCTATCTTCTTTCTACTTTCTCTCTATTACCCATTTGTTGAAATATGGTCTATATCATTGGGACCGTTATTTAAACATGGGGGAAGGCACTATAAACCTACAATAATGCACTCTTACTAACTATATTTTTTTACTGGTCTATGGGTTTGCCATCTAGTTTGGTAAGAAAGCACATAATCTTTTAATTAAAAAATTCCCATTTCACTTTTTGGTGTTTAAAAAGAACAGTGTATGTACTCACATCATTTCACACTTAGTTTTGGGTTTCAAAGTCAATAAAAGTCAAAGTCAACAAAATTCAAAAGTCAACAAAAGTAAAAAAGTCAAAAGTCAACAAAAGTCAATATTTCTTTTTTTGGGCTTAAAACAAACATGCACAAATCTTGAATGCCTTAAGCAAATTGAACACATAACTCTTGAATGCATTAATAGAATTGACATCTTGTTTCAAAGTTTTTCAAAGTTTTTTAGATTTGGATTCCTAAAAGCTGAACAAGTAACAAAATCAATCTTGAATGACTTAAGCGACAATTGAACTCTTAATCCAAAAATCAAATATTGAGTGCTTAAAGATTAAACATTCTATCTTTCAGTTTTTCAAGTCATGCAAGCAATCAAAACACTTCAAACTTTGGGTTTAAAACTGAACACTTAATCACACTCAATCTCGAATGCACAAGCAAATCAGCACTTTGTTTCAGTTTTTTTTTAAAACACGCAAGCAATCAAAAACTTTCAAAATTGGGGCTTAAAACTGAACAACTCAAATGAATCAAATCATGAATGCTTTTAAAGCAATTGAACAAGGCAAAATCACATTTCAGCTTGGAGCACTTAAAATCAACCACTTGCGTGTTTACTTTTGCATAAATTTCAAACATTTCCTAACTTATCAGATAATTAATCAAGTGTTTGATGTCTTTGGTGCACTTGCACAAAATCCTTTTTTAGAATGCAACCTCACTTCACACACTATCCTCTCCCATTGGCTCTTGGTGGTCGTTGGTGCAAGAGAAAGGTGATTGTGACTGTTCAAACTTTTTCGCAGATCTACTCTTGAAAAATCTTCAGATCTACTTAGAGGGGCCTGTTCAGAAGAAGCACGAGTCCTTCTAGAGAATGACCCCAAACCGGTAAATCCTTTGGCCGGTATATAAATAAGGCACTAACCAAAAGAGCATCTATATCCTTTCAAGCTCGGGCGGGTCGTGGTCAATGGTAGTCTGGATTGGGTGAACTCCTCAACATATCGACATGATTGAACTAGGTTCTTAAGTGAGTCACATTGTACAAACCAATTGTAGGGACACCACAAAAATACTATCAACTAATCAATCTAGCAACCTACCTGATCCATCCCTGAAATCTTGAATATCGGCTAGGTAAAGAAGATAGTAACTTCCCTAAGAAATTCGCACATTCGTGCCACCCTGAGCATTTGGAGTCGGCTAATACGACATCATGGAGCCATAGTGTTCTTGATGGTGGTCATATTCTGATTATCTCTTGTGTGTGCCTATGTATGTAGACAAAGGTTTTCAAGCTCACCGCATCCTTAAGGTAGAAAGTGCTTGTACATATTTTCAGTGTTACAATCCTTGTGCAAAACAATTCTTGAACATACACAAAGTATGAAGGTTTTGAAAGTCCTTTTTGCCAACGAGATCAACATTTTTATGCTTCTTGCAAGGTTGCTTTGCCTCTTGCAAGATTGTTTTCTCACAAATTCCAAAAGCAAAAAAAATCCAAGGCACACTTTTCGTAGACAATGCCTCATCCTAAACATTATCAAAATGAGCTAATATCTATTTCCATCAAGCACAAGAAAGTATGGTCCTCTATTTCTCCCCATGTCCTAGACCAGCAAGGCTATCTTTTTCATTTCACATCCTCTTTCCATCTTCTTCAGAATCAGCCCTTCTTCCTAATCTGAGCTTGAGTCTTCCATCCATCACCATCATTCCTCCCTAATCAACTCATCAGAAAAGCGTCATGTCACAAATCTATTATGATGAGTTTGGTTTCCATATCTCTTCCTTGTCTTTATCTTATGATGATGATGAAGGTTTTGTTGATCATGATGTGTATTTTGAAAACCTTAGCAAGATTGCTCCAAATACCATCCAAACTCCAGTCATTCCTACATCCTACCCCATCATGTCTATATCCTATTCCAATTATGATGAAGGACTTGTTGATCATGATGCATTCTTTGAAAACCTTAAAAATCCCTCCCTGGCATTTTATGCTTATGATGAAGGTCTTGTTGATCATGATGCGTACAGGGAAAGCCTTAACAAACTTGCTCCAAACATCCTCCAAGCTCTAGTCATTCCTCCACACTATCCCATCATTCCACCATGCATACCCACTAACACTCCTTATCATATCTTTGACAAGGGAAATCCTTCTTATCCTTCATCCACATCTCCTTCTTATACATACATGCCTCCATCTTATCCCATGGTCATATCCCACCCTCTGTCTTTCCATAAAAACACTACTAGCTATGTCCCTAATCCTAATCCCCAATCTTATTATCCTCTAACCCATGTTCAAATCCCTAATCCTAGTCCTCCATTTCCTCCAATCCATCACCAAAATCCTCATAATATTTCTCCTCCATCATCCACTCTTTCCTATCCATCTCCCCCATCTTATCCCAATCTACCATCTCCAATTCTTACCTACATTAACACATACTTCATACCCCAATCCATCCCTCCTCTTCCATAAGTTAGTCAATCAAGTTCACAAACCATTTCCACACCTACCTATGTGAACTATCTATCCATACCATCTCCTACATCCAGATCTACACCATCATTCAACCATACAAGTTCACAAGACATTTCCACATCTTCATATGTGGACTACCCTAACTTCCCACCATCTACAATTGCAGATCCTCCATCTCCGATATGTAAGTCTCCAAGGAGTTTCACAAGGAAGCCATCACAAAATCCATCTCTTATATTTGATGAGTCACGTTATATCACTCCCCATGGGAAAACACTAGTGATGAAGCCCTTCCACCCCTCACACTTGACATTCCTTTTCCATCTCCCATACCTATCATTTCCCTTCTAAATCCCATATTTATTGATCCTCTTCGACCCCTCATACCCAACATTCCTTTTCCATCTCCCATCCCTATTATTTCCCTTCCAAATCTCATACTTTTTGATTCCCTTCCATCTCCTAGCACCATTGAAGTCTCCTCATCTGTTGCATTCATCCAATCTTCATCCCCATCTTCTCCTCCTGACACTATCTACACCCCATCCCATGAACCTCATGCCTCCACTCTTCTTCCCTCCATTATGGAATCTACCATCCCTACATACAACCCATTTGCAAAATATCCCATCCATCCATACACCCCATTTTTAGAATCTCCCATTATTCCATCCCCTCCATCTGAAGAATCCTTCCATACATCCCCCATCACACCATCACCATCAATCCAATCATGTCATGAGCTTGGCCAAAAGCATGTTAAAGTATCCATTGACTTGAATGATGATTGTATCATTCCATCCACTCCATATCAAGATCCTAACATCCCCCTCCATCCCTTACCTGATCCATCCACTCCACTTCCTGATCCATTTCCCTTCACTCCTCCATCTCAAGATCCTATGCATCCATCTACTCCAACTCCAGATCCATTATCCTATCTGAGTCAAGATCCAAGAATCCCATCTACCCCACTTCCTAATGTTGGCAAGTTGACTACCTGAGGATGGATGACTCATTTTGTGTTGTCATCATGGCAACAAAGTCATGTTTAGTTTCTGTCATGAAAGACAAAATGACTAAGAAAAATAGGGCAGAACAGAGATACTCAGCGATCAGCACATCAGCGCACATGCAAGAGATCAATTCAGCTTATGCATGTTTAGATATAAGTTGTATTATATGTGTACATGCTACATCCAGACACGCATAGTATGAAACTACAGTACGACAAAGTTACAAGAAGATAAATAGACCAGTAGTCCAGGAAATAGAGCATGGAAGCCGACTAAGTGATTTGATCAGCGTGTGTTATTTTGTGATGTAATGGCTAAGCGCCTTTTTTTATATGTTTGTAATGATGTAATTAACATTGTAGTAAATAGCTTGAAGCCAACTTGTTCGGAAGCATTGTATATTTTGTTTTAGGGCTGACTAGTGTTTTGTTTTGGGTTGCACCTATTTGGATTTGCATATATAAGTATGTAATGTAAATATATGAAAGAAGTGTTGATTATTATGAAAGAGGAAGATACAGAGGGATAGTACCATGAAGTCAGTATATGATATAGCTCTTTAAGAGAGTAAGATCATTCACGCATACATGAAACTGATCAGACAACAGTGTCATCACATCAGTTCATTTTGATATAGTGCATATCATCTTTTAGAAGGTTGTATCCTTCATCTTATTGGGTAGTGAGCCTAGGCAGTGAGCCATATATCTTTAATAGGGTTTTGTAAAAGACTCCTAACAGGGTCCAACCTTTAACCAAGTCATTGTACTCATATTGTAAAGACTGCTTCTAACAGGGCAAAGGAACTCTCACAAGTTCATTATACTTAGTACAATATTTGTGGGTACTAATTCCCACCGGGGTTTTCCTTTGATCAAGGTTTCCCCATAATCATATCATGTGTTATGAGTTGTTATGTTAAGCTTCATTCTATGTATGTTTGATTTATGCTTAAGTTGCAAAAAAGTAATTAATAGACAAACACTAATTCACCCCCCCCCTCTCAGTGTTTCTAACAATTGGTATCAGAGCTCTGGTCCTCAGCAAATAAGTTTAACCACTTGAGGAGATCATGGACTTGGCAGAAGCAAAACATTTGAAAAAGAATCTTGAAGTAGCTCTTGAAGATCTTGATAGATCTAAAAAAGAAAATGAAGAACTTAGACTGAAAGTTGATGGCTCACAAATACTTATCAAGAAACTAAGAAAAGATTTGAAAGATTTTTCTACAAGTGACTTAGGCAAAATGATCAAAAAGCTCAATGAAGAGAATATGTCTCTGAAGGATAAAGTTGAGAATCTGGATGAACAGCTCACAGACAACCAAATTGCTATTGAAGAAAAGATCAAAGAATGCAAGCAACTAGATGATGAACTTTTAAAAGCAAACATGAAAGTTTTGGAATTGGAAAACATAAAAAAGAAGTTGGAATCTGAATTGACAGAAGCAAAGGATAAGATTGATAAAATTCACACAAGTTCTGATTCACTTCAATCTCAGCTCAAGGCACAAAAGTAAAAAGGTGACACTACTGGTCTTGGATTCAATATAACACAAGCTGAAGACAATTCACTACAGAAAAGAGAGAAACCTCATGAAGCACCTTTAGAAACAAGGAAAGTTGAAAATGTTGAAAAGATTAAAGTAGATCTACCAAAAAGGGAAATCAAGCAAGTTAACAGAACTTGTTATGCATGCAACAAACATGGTCATTTGGCAAGAGATTGCAAAAAGGTAAGACCATTCAATGGTTATTGTTTCTCTTGTAATAAATTTGGTCATAGGGGTATACATTGCACAACTCAGTCACAGCAAAATCAAAGAAGAATGAATCAAAACAATAAGAGAAATCAACCTCAAAGGAATTTGCAGACCACTACATGTCAGATATGTAACTACAATGGACATACAACAAAGCAATGCAACATGATGAACAAAAGCATCAAACCTCCTATCATTTGTCACACATGTGGAAAGGCAGGACACATCTCAAAGTTTTGTAGATCCAAAACTTAGAAGAAAGATGAACCTAAGAAATCACTATTTGAAGAGAAAGGAGAAGTTAAGTTTGTTCAAGAAAATGAAGACTCAAGAAAAATTTGGGTTGAAGTAAAGAAGGACAAATATGTTGACAAAGTAGTTGATGCATCCATAGTGGACGCACCCTCTACTTCTTCCTGAATAAACCTTCTTGGTCTTAGGGGGAGCTATTCTATCTCAGGACCCCTATGCGGTTGGTATACTCACCTCTTGGTATGCGCTTGTGAAATCATGGTTACAAGAACATTATACTGCTATGTGCATTCATGCAATGTCTAAAATGCATTCAGATCAAAGTTTCGAAATCACTAGGTAATTTGCATATGGTTGCAAACATTAATGTGGTAGATTGTATAAAAAGAAAGAATGTATTCGATCATCTTCACACTTTCATTCAAAGAGCACAGAATTTGGAGAGCATTGGAGCGCTATACATCAAGGCACGAAGGCATAACAGATTTGGCAGTTGACCGAATGGATAAGAAGTTTGAAACGAAACACTAGCAGTTGCGCTGTTTCAGAATTTCATGAAACCCTACTTAAGAAAATCCCAAGTAAGTATGGCGACTCCAGTTGTTTTTGATATAGCAGAGAGGAAGAGATTTTTGTTCAAAAGGAATCCATTCAAATCCATACTAGATGATGTGGAAGGGGCTTTCTCCAAAACCCCGCTAGATGTTGTTCACGTGGAAGATATCCACGTGTACATATACTGTAAGAAGGAAACCATAGGAGATGTTAAAATAGATACTCATATGGCATCCATGATGAAACCTGACTACACATTCAAAGATGAATTTGCGCACTTGATTGATAACCCTATCTTCGAGTATTCTAATACACATGAGTTTGATGAGCCCGAATGGGTAAAGATTTTGTTGAGCAGAATACATGATGATCTTTACCGGATTGGTGAGGTCCTTGTGCATATCACCATAGACCTAATTCATGAATTAACTAGACTACCCAACACTGGACCACTCTTTCCCACTGGAAATGATGTCAAAAAGTAGATTGAACAAGTTTGTCTGTCCAGAAGTGACAAGCGCGGAATGATAGTTGACCCTATCAAAGAAGATGACATAAAACTTCTGACAATGATACTCGGATATAAGTTTCAGCAAGCAAGTAGGTTGAACAGTGTCTTTGCAGAAACAGTCCTAGTAGCTATAAGATTGGCGAAGGACAACACTCAATACAACCTATGTGAGATCTTGCATGGTCAATTGATTGGCATCATCCAAATCATCAAACATGACAGAAGCAAGACATTCGGGTTTGGATCTTTAATCATCTACTTGTATTTCCATATAGTTGGAAAGGCTGCAAACCTCTACCTAGACAGGAACAAACCCACAATGTCTCAGATATCACTCAAGGTCACATTAGAGAGCAGTGCAAGGGATGCCATGGATATGGATATAAAGACATTCAGAATCAAAATGCAAAACAGGTTCAGACTATCTGAGAAGATAGTTGACAAATACAAGGATACCATATGCTTCATGGTAGAAATAGATTGCACATGCATGGAGGCAGTTGAACCGAGAACCAAATGGATTCATGCTCTTGGTTATGAAGTGGAAGAACATGTGCTAGAAGGATATGGGAAAGTTCTATTGTCAGCGCCCAAAGATCCTAATGAGCCTAGGTGGGGAACCTATAGAGAGAAGACAAATGAAGTGGATACTATCTTACATAGTGCTGATAATAAAAGGAAAGCTTCCAGAATTACATCTAACATACTGAAATTTCATGGAGTCACTCAAGAAGATCTTGACAAAGCAAGAGATGCCAAGATAGAAAAAGAACTTGAGAAAGCTGAACAGATCTAGAAGAAGAAGAAAGTAGAGAGCACCTCTGTGCCCTCTACCACCATTGACTTAGATTCATCTCCACTGTCTACACCAAGCAAGAAGACTAGAGGAAGAAACCAAGCACCTACAAATCACCCATCCTGAAGGAACACTAGGAGCAAAGATAAGAATATTCAAACTCCACCTGATGTAGGATTTAGACCTAGTCTAAATGTATTGAGGAATAGGATTAAGGGAGATTAGATACACTATCTAAAGTCTATGACAAGTATCAAGAAATTGATAAGACTGAGATACACTCTATGATCATATCTCATATGATCAAGTTCAAAAAGATAGTTCTTGAACTCAAGACAGT
>MU227209.1:528321-561964 GCA_018584345.1 Thuja plicata
TCATATGATCAAGTTCAAAAAGATAGTTCTTGAACTCAAGACAGTAATACCAGATCAGTTATGGAACTTGTTGGAGATAATGAAAAGACATGCAATTGAGGAAGACATGAGGATAAGAGAAGAAACACTGGATACTCTTCTTCTTGTATGCTCGCATGATGAGAAGGCTATATTGTTAGGTCTGGCGAAGCCTCATCTCTGAACTAAGACAAGGACCCTACAAATAATGAACAAGGAGTATGAACAGATAGGTAAGGAGACTGAAAAGGCATTTGCACAAGTCTTTATGGATAGACACATGTATCCACCAACGGCGCCCACAACAAAAGTCACCCCAGCTCCTCCCAAACAGGATACAACTCCAGTAATTTAGATTGCACCCATGATAGGTCCACAGGCCTCAGTGCCCATAGTGACAATAGCTTCTGATACAGATAAAGACTCAAAATACACTATAGTAGTTGACAATGTCAAGATATCCATGACTGCATCTGAAAAATATATGGACAAAGTTGATAAGGCATTTGTAAGCATTGAAGAAATGTGCACTGATGATACCGCCGCACAACAAGATGAAGTTCCCATCAATGATCAAGTTGACATAAATGAAGATACTCAAGATGATATTCAAGGTGAAAAGACACCAATTAAAGAGAAACCAATGAAGGTTGAATGCGTGGATACCAGTCAGAACACTATATTGTCACCATCCACTCAACCATCTACCTCATTGTTGTCAAGGTTAACTCCTGATTCAGCAAGCTTGGATGCATGGGGAGAAGAAGACCTAATCAAAATCAGCATTCTTGCTATGGAAAAAGAAAAGGAAAAAAAAGTGATGAGGAACCCTTTCTTCTTGGAAACAGTGAACATTTTTGAATGACTTAGTTCCTACTGATCAGGACGTAGCCAAAGTCCAATCAGTTGAAGATGTGGACAACATTTTGTCAAACTTCAAGTCACATTTCATAAGCTTAGTAGACTTTTCTACTAAGATTGTAGAAGATGAATACAAGAAGGAGAGACTAGATGATTTGGTAAATAACTTTACCTTAGACTTGAACTCCTTAAAGATTGGGCAGTCTATATTGAAGGAATTGGTAGATAAAGGAAAGAGAGTCATAGCTAACAGTATGGATAGAGTAAAGCTCACCTCTAAGCACACCAAAAAGGTAGAAGAGGTAGAGTTAATGATAGATAGCATAAGAAAATTATTTGAAACCTCGACACAAGACATGAACATATGTAACAATGTCTACCAAGGGCAGTTAGACAAAATTGAGAAAGCAAAGTTAGAAATCAGCAAGATAAGGGTAAGGCAAACACGGTTAAGAAATTCCCTTGCACCATCCTTAGCAATCCTCAATGAGAACATCAAAAATATTGATGCCACTATTGTGACATATGATCAAGGTCCCTGCATGGATCTGATAAAAATGGAGAAGCTGACATATGCATTATGCACGCATCTACAAATAGTTGATGCTATGAAAGCATTTTGGTAGAAAGAGATTCAATCTCTTAAAATTGCGTACCCTAAAGTATATATGGAGTAAGTATGCAGTAGAATTACAAGTTTTTGTACACCTTTGTACTTAATGTCAAAGGGGGAGTAATATATAATGTGTATATGTGGAGAAGTATATGTATATATGATGTTATACAGTCACTTTTTGTGTTAAGTCATTTTGAGTAACTTGGCCACATTCTTTTGTTGCCATAAATGAAAAAGGGGGAGATTGTTGGAAAGTTAACTACCTGAGGATGCATGACTCATTTTGTGTTGTCATCATGGCAACAAAGTCATGTTTAGTTTCTGTCATGAAAGGCAAAATGACTAAGTAAGAAAAATAGGGCAGAACAGAGATACTCAACAATCAGTACATCAACACATGTGTGAGAGATCAATTTAGCTTATGCGCATGTAGATATAAGTTTTATGATATGTGTACATGCTACATCCAGACACACATAGTACGAAACTATAGTACGACAAAGTTACAAGCAGATCAATAGACCAGTAGTCCAGTAAACAGAGCATGGAAGCCGACTAAGTGATTTGATCAGTGTGTGTTATTTTGTGATGTAATGGCTAAGCACCTTTTTTTATATGTTTGTAATGATTTAATTAACATTGTAGTAAACACACTTGAAGCCAAATTGTTTGGAAGCATTGTATATTTTGTTTTAGGGCCTACTAGTGTTTTGTTTTGGGTCGTGCCTATTCAGATTTGCATATATAAGTATGTAATGTAAAGATATGAAAGAAGTGTCAATTATTATGAAAGAGGAAGATAAAGAGGGACAGTACCATGAAGTCAGTATATGATATAGCTCTTTAAGAGAGTAAGAGCATTCACACATATACAAAACTGATCAAACAATAGTGTTATCACAACAGTTCATTTTGATATAGTGCATATCATCTTTCAGAAGGTTGTAGCCTTCATATTATTGGGTAGTGAGCCTTATACCTTTAACAGGGTTTTGTAAAAGCATCCTAACAGGGTCTAACCTTTAACCAGGTCATTGTACTCATATTGTAAAGACTGCTTCTAACAGGGCAAAGGAACTCTCACAAGTTCATTATACTTAGTACAATATTTGTGGGTACTAATTCCCACCAGGGTTTTCCTTTGATCAAGGTTTCCCCGTAATCATATCATGTGTTATGAGTTGTTATGTTAAGCTTCATTCTATGTATGTTTGATTTATGCTTAAGTTGTAGAAAAGTAATTAATAGACAAACACTGATTCACCCCCCCTCTCAGTGTTTCTAACACCTAATTCATCTACTCCTTCAAATCAAGATCCTCCCACTCTACCTCTTCCATCTCAAAATCCATTACCCCATCTGAGTCAAGATCCAAGAATCCCATCTCCTCTAATCAATGATCCTTTATCACCTGCAATTCCAGCTA
The DNA here is from genome assembly GCA_018584345.1 of Thuja plicata. Lineage (NCBI taxonomy): Eukaryota > Viridiplantae > Streptophyta > Pinopsida > Cupressales > Cupressaceae > Thuja > Thuja plicata. The sequence continues at coordinate 531,243 of MU227209.1, forward strand.
TCCCACCACCATTACTCTATCCCCTTGGTCCACTTACATTCATCTTTGGTGGTCCACTTAAAGCAACATAATTAAATTTCATGTCCACCATTTACACTCCTCTTGATAATGGACTAACATCTTGTTCCCTAAGAAAGAAGTACCCTATGGTGGATCGAATTCTAAAAAAATGCAATTATCAAGGCAAAGGCTTAGGCCTAAATGAGAAAGGTATAATAGAGCCCATCTCTGTTAAAAGACATCCACAATCTTGTGGTATTGGTTACGCACCTAGAGGACCTTCTTCCAAAATTGTTGGTATTACTAAAGCAAAGTTCAAGAGTGCTTTCAAACCCTCCATCGCATCTTCCTATCATCCCTCTAAAGAATATAATGCCATCCCCCCTCCTCCATCCTTGAAACCCAACCCAACCTACCATATTACTCCTTCAACCTCTCAATCCATTTTGAGCCCCTATGTCCCAAAATCTCATCCCACATCTTATTCCACTCCTTCCTTCATCCATCAATCCCATATAAAAAATCCCACCACTTACATTCTCAATTAGGATCAACAAAGGTACATACCCATGTGCTCCATCCACCATCCTACATCCACCACTCCATCCATATTTCCTCCATCTCATGCAAGTTCTCATATCTCTCCCAATGCTACTCCCTGCAATTTGCATGCCAAATCACCATTGCATAAAGATAAAGATCCATAATCTAAAGATTGTCATCTCTACTTCAAACGACATGCTCCAACAAAAGAAAATCCAATCAAAGAATTCACTACATCCCATAGGCCACAAAATCCCACCAAAGAAAAAGAAAAAACTATGTGGATCCCAAAGAAAAAAGATTACATTCATCTAAAAGAAAAAAACATTATGGCATCTGAGGTTACTAATCCTCTAGTTGAGCATTCCTCTCCTCCATCTTCAAAATCTATTTTGGATCCTTATGTCCCAAAATTTCCTAGCATGATTCGTCCATCACATCTACAGGTACCATCCTCTTCGCATTCACTCTTCCTACATCCCTCACAACATGTTCCAATATTGATCTTGACAACATCACCCTATCTCACTCACTTTCCATTCTTTTATCTGAATACTTCCAACTATGATATCCCCTATCCCACCTATCTCCCCCCGCATAACTATCTCATACCTGCATTTTCCTAAGTCACTCTCCCACATAAATTTGTACCAACATATCGTGATCAACAACAAAAAGCAAAAGAAAAAAAAGTAAAGAAAAAAGTAGAAAAGAAAAGCAGAAAGAAGAAAAACAAAAAAAAAGCAAAAACAACAAAAGAAGCAAAAAAAGAAAAGAAAATAAAAAGAAAGAGAAATAAATTCATCCACTAGTGAAAACTTGGCAAAAAAGTGCCTTAGACAAGTACCATGATGAAAACTTAGTAAACAGGCATCGTGCATAGTTCCTCCATCCAGTTGCTCTCCGCACTTGGGGGCAAGTTCCTTCTGGCCACCATCCATCTACCATCTGTGAGGGCTCACCCCGACCTATCATACCTTTACTGATCGATCACACTTTGATATTTTGTGTTTTGGTACATTGATACACTTTTTTATTATCCTGACAGAGACTCATGATATTATGTTATGATGATGATTATATTGTGTGGATTACATTTTCATATGGATTAGACCTAGACCAGGTGGTTGATTTTGATTATATATGTTTATATTAGTGAATTGATGAGAAGACTGAATCATGATTAGACTTGACTATTTCATGAATGTTATGTCACGGTGATTAAGGAATTTTTTATGTTTTAAACATTTTTGTATGAAAATTTCAATTAGGGACTTAATTCTGCTTATTGATTAATGTTGCTAATTATGAATTGAAAATGTATATTGCATGTGATTTTGTCATCTTGGACTACTGATGCTCGAAGTTTAGTGTGCAGGAATGGGAACCATGGAAATTATTCAAAGAATCAGGTCTAAACACATGTGAGTTGAGTAATCCAAGGTTTAATCCAATAAGGGGTTGAAATATCGTTGTAATGTGATCCTTGTTGTAAATGTAATCTGAATGTGTGTTAATAGTTTAAATTTATGTTGTTGTTTGGACATGTCATTGTGAATGTGATATGTATTTTATTTGGTGTCACTTGACACTTGTGTTGTCTATGTGGATAGTGACATGTCAATTAGGGCTTGGGAAAGAATCACCTAGCCTTACATGATATTATATTAATCCCACTTGCATATAGATGTCTTGTAGGGATCACATCATGTTAGAACTCGGATTTGAACTTTAAGGGTACCTTGGAAGGGTTAAAAGTGACCCTAGAGTGTATTTTTTGACCACAATTAGTTAACCCTAAGGGGGTACTTTGGGTTAGGACTAGTTTTTACCTATGGGAGAAACCTAGGTCACCATTATGACTCTCCAAAATGCCTACTTTTCAAAAGTGGTAAAAATGGAGATGGCCACATGCATCTAACTTGTCCCACACTCCTTACTAAACTCACAATTAAGAGGGGAGACAAAAATACTAGTTTTTATGTCTCATTATTGCTAGGTCTTGAGTACACTTTTGGAGGTCTTTTTAGGGGGTTTTGGCAGACTTAGTGGGTGTTCACCCACTCTCTAATTTTAGAGATAATTAGGGTTTGGAAAGAGGAAGGATTTGAGCTCTTCTCAAGTTTCATTTTCCATAACACATTTGGAAGGTTGGTTTCCTTTGCCATGAAGTGCGTGTTTGTTGCAAGTAAAATTGTATGTTATTGTTTTATGAATATGAAATCTTGTATGGTGTTCATGTATGTAATCTTGTATAGTGTTGTTGTATGTAAATTTGTTGTCATGTGTTGGGTTGGGAATGCATTGGATTTTTGTATCAATTCTTGTTCTTTTGGATTGAGAGTGTTGTTCATGGGAGTTAAGGCATTACTCACCCTTTGAAAAGGGAAGAAGTGGCCTTGGGTGAAGGGGTTAGTTGGGATCTTCATTGTGGTGAGAGTCTCTTCTCTTGGAGAAGAGGGATAATTTTATGGAGTATGGGCTCCATGAAGCCATGTTACAAATATTGTTTTAGTCTAGAAATGACCAAATGTGTATATAGAAGGAATGTCAATGAATCCTTGGAAAGGCATGGAAAATTTATTATTGAGGAATTTGAAAAAAAAAATGCAAATGACATTCTCCTCCTTGGAAAAGCCCACCTTCACCCTACTTCAATAGGTTTGGAAAACTCATTTGTGAAACCTTTGTTAGGAGTTTATTGTTGTTTTGTGCATATGAGATGTTGTGAGAATTTAGATGTGAAATCTTGTTTAGCCTTGGTTCTCCAAGCTCAGGGGTGGCTTCATTGAGGCCTTGGTTGGGAGGTGGGCTCCCATGGTTTCCCTCTTGAAAATTGCAGGTTTTTTAAGTCATGAAGATGGTGAAAGAAGCTTGTAAGAAATCCCTATTTGGGGGTAGTTGTGTGTAAGCAACTTCAATGTTGCATAGTCACTCATTGTATTGAAATTCATTCTTGTTGATTGTTGTAATGTTCATTTTTGAAGCTTCTCAAGCTAAATGTGAAGAGGTCTCCTTCTTTATGTAATGATTCATTAAAGGAAGATATGTTGCATACCATCCATGTATTATGTAGATTTGTCATCTTGAAGATGTGTAGATATAGATTTTAAGATCTCATTCCATAATGTAAATGATGGAATCCTTAGTTCATGCATATTATATTCTATTTCTTGAAAGAAAAGGAGTAACCATACATGTTAGAGGAATACCCAATATTGAAAGAAAAAGACAATATAAAAGTTTCATTTCCTAAAAATCTTGAGGAATTGTGAATCTTGAAACCTTCATAATGTATGTAAATGTAAGCCTTCAAATTATTGAAACACTCCATTTCTCCCCTTGAAAGTCCTTATTCCATCTCCTTAGATTCAACTTTCTTCATTAAAAATCTTCATTTCAATCTCAACTCTTGAGAAGAATAAATAACCTTTCCAACAAAAACAAATCAGATTAGTTAGTATGATAATATTAAAATCAACTAATGTTATTAGCCTTCTTAGTATATTGCCTTTTCAAATCAATCCTAATGCATACTAAGATCTATTGCAAAAATGAACCAAGTAAATCAAATGGAAGAGCTTATATCAAACAAAACCCATAGCACTTTCTAGATTTTGAGCAAAAATGCTCTCTGGAATTTGTATGGGAAAAGAAATATTCTCCTTACCACAGAGAATATTCCTTTCCCAATGTGCTTTTCCCCTAATTAAATTCTAAATTGAATCTCATTAACCTAACCATGTAATTTAAATCCTTAATTTTGAATTAAACTTACCTAGCTTTTACCCTTTTCGTGGGCCCCACCTTTACCTCTTTATCTCTTTCATTGGACATTGGAGTGTGTAAAGTTTATAATGATAAAAAAATTTGGGGCTGCTTATATGTTTCTTGTACTCCCCTACGCCTGCGCCATTTTCCATGCATCCTTTAAAGGCTTTTGACATGTCATATGTCTTGTAACCCAAGTCAACTCTCCCTCCATTCGAATTTACCTTGGGAGGATGAGAAATTTGTTGGTGGGTCCTAGAAAATCCCATCACCCTCCTTCCAAAAAAAATGTGCCACTTTGCTATTCTATTTCATTGCTTGCAAAATTCCTTGGAGAGGATGTGGGTAGTTAGGTGGTGGGCCCCCCAAGGAAGAAGTCATGTCAACCTGCACCTTTCCTTGGGAATTTGATCCCCTCCTTTTGCATTTTGGGTTTTGGACCTTGTCATAGGAAATGTTAAATTAATAAGTTAGTAGGTAGTTAGATTAGGTTTATGGGTTTTCAGTTGATAGTTAAAATTAGTTAATTAGGTATATTCTTTATTGTTTTTAATTCTGAATTTTGGGTAGCATGTTATATATATATATATATTGTTTTAATATTGTAGCTCTAGTTAGTGGATAGTTAGGATTAGTAATTAGTAGATAGTTAAGTTAGTAAATGAGATCTAATTCCTTTTTGTTTTTTTAATTATTAATTGTATAGTATTTTAGGTATATATAAACTAATTCTTGATGTAGCATAATTCATTAGGAAAATACCTGTAGTGTTTGTTGCTAGATGGATTTATTAATATGTTTTAATTTTAATTGGTGTTGGAACCACTTATTAATATAATAATTAATCATTTAGATAGAACCTTAACATTGGTTGTTTAGGGTATTTTATTATTGTGAGATTTGTGAATTTAATAAATAGGGATTTTGGTCTAAAGTTTTGATTAATCTATTAGAGAAGTGGAATTAATCAATTTATTCTAATGTATAGGTAATGTTAATTTAAATTTTATTATGTCAAAAAGGGAATATGTTACTATTGTGTTTTAGGGGTTAGGGGTTATGTTAGATTTCTATTAGAAGTAAATTTAAATTTTGTATTAAAAGATAATTTAATTGTCTTATTGAAGGTTAATTTAAAGTTGTTATGTTAGGGGATTGATGAATTTGGAATGCATGTGTTTTCATCAAAAGGGGAATAATTTTATTGCTGATGTTGGTAGGTTAGGAAATTAGATTAGATTTCAGCTTTTAGATTTTAATTAATAGTTGTTTGGTATAGTGAAATTGTTATTCAATTTTAAGCATGTCTATTGATTAATGTTTTGTGTATGTTGTTAAAGGAGTAGAATAATAATTTGACTAGGTTTTGAGTTAGTAGTTAATATTGAAAGAAAACATGAACTAGATTTGAATGGATTCAGTTGTAATCTAGATTAAAAGTTAAGTAAACATTAGGTCAATCTAATTCAACATAGGTTCATAACAACTAACTATCATCTTGATGCTAAACGTAGTTAAAAATAGAATCAGAGTTAGACCAACCAGAGTTAAAATTTCGTATAACCCGTGGAACTAGTTGATGCCCCTATTCTACATCTGTTTGCATCATGACCCTAATTCAGTCTACGCATATATCTTGTAACTCAAAGGTTAACTCTTCCGTGCTATCACCTTTCCAACTCAACCTTGGTTAGTAATGCGTACTTGTGTTTTTCAATTATTTTTTTTGTGTGTATTTTCCCTAGTTTTGGGCATGACACCATCCATATCATGTCTTGTCCTTTTCACTTCCTCCATCCTCCTCTAGATCTTGATGAGAAATATATAGTCTACCATATCTACATGCTTTTGGAAATCTCTTGACATCCATCTCTCATCTCCCATCTTTATCCACCTATCCTTTTATCCACCCATCCTTCCTTTCATCTATCCTTCTGCACTATCTTCCTCCCTTATCCACCCTTCGTCCTATCTTTCATTCACCTCCATCATTCTTTTATTATCCTCTCTTCCATCCTATCGTATCCCCTCCTAATGCTTCCTCACATGCATGACCTATCCTAAGTGGGGGCATTATGTTCCTTGGTGATGTATTCCTTGGACACCTTCTCGTATCCACCTGTCATTTTCTAATCCTCCTCTCTTATCCATAATCCTTCATCTATCATTCCATTCCTCTACTAAAATCCTTCCATCCAATGCTTCCATCTCCACATTCCCCAGTGTGTCCTTCATCTTCCAATTCCTCCTTTCATGTATCCCATCAATTATTTCTTCCCTTGTCATTGGTATCTAGCTCTAGGCTATCCTCATGCACCCAATGCCACCCATTCCAATCCTAATTCTCCTTGTGACCTACCATCGCATGAAAATCCTATCCACATCCTGTAGTTATCCAAAGTCACACAACAATCAGCCCATCAAAGCACACCCTTAGCCTTAGTACAAGATTTGATCACAATCCACTCATCATGATTGGGATGCATCCTTCCCAATCCTTGTGTTTTCTTTGGGATTACCTCATTCCCACATCTAGAGCACCCCATCTGCTATTCCCCTACCTTGGCCTTTTGGCTCAACCAGGGCCACATCATGCATATCTGCCTCATCTCATCCATTCTCCCTAAGCTTTGTTCCTATAAAACTCTTATCTGTGTCAGTCTAGTCTTGATCTTGATCTCACTTGTACATATCTCACATCCTTGGTTGGTCTCCTTATAGAAATTGATCCAATTTTAGTTCCAAATCTTGTGCTTCAGCAAGTTCCTTATGAAAAAATCTTGTTTCAACAATTTGATCTCATCACATCTTTGGCCAATCAAATTCACACTTGACATCTCCATGGAAATGGGTCCTTGAGGATGTATCCTTCCTCTTGTTGACCTAAATCCAATCATCTTTCTGGAAATAGGTCTTTGAGGATGTATCCTTCCTCTAGTTGACCTAAACCTAGATCATCATCATCACTGGGTTCTTGAAGGATGTATCCTTCCTCTTGACCTAATCTCAATCCAATCATCATCCCATATCATTGATCTCTCTAGAAAAAGGCATCTTGTTATTGAGTTTTTGATCTTGAAATTTGATTTTGGTTCTTGATTCTTTTCGGTTGTTCTCCTCCTCAAGGTTGCCACAATTATTTATATCATGGTATGCTGTGAATGGACGCACCTGGGATACAAAACTTGATCTTTTTGTTTTCTTCTTGTGAGGCAGTTAGATATGACCCTTGCATGTATGTAATCTATTTGGTTTCATATGTTGCACTTGGGAAGTGATGTTTGCTTGTGCACTTTTCCAGCATCATTTTGACCATGGCTCTTCTAGGACTCATGTGTGATGCCGAGGAAACCATCCAGTGTTTTTTTGTATCAATCCTCTGCAACATCAGTGATAAGGCCTTGTGTTCCTAGTAACCTTTTCATGGTCTCTAGCGTTTCTATATCAAAATAAGTGCTCAACTACATGGCGGTATTCCATCTCGAAATACCCCTTGCTCAAGCTTCAAGAAAAATCCTCCCCCCATCAACTCCCCAGCAAAGCATTTCCTTTTTAGTCCAATCAAATCCCTTCCATTTTAGTCCAATCAAATCCCATCTCAAACCTATCCCTTCATGTTTGATGCAAACCTGACTATCCCATCCCTCATTCTTCTATCCCCCCTTCCTTTTTCTTCTATCATGTCTTTCCTGGCTATCTTTTTGAGATGCTGCCAGGGCTTCGCCTTTACTCCCTATCACCCTCTTGAGGGGGTATCATCTTGGTCATTCTATTCTAATACTATCCTAATTGTCACTCTAGGGAAACTTCATTGCCTACATCATCATCCCTAACCTACTTCTATCCTAATCATCACTCTGGGAAAACTTTGTTGCTTACATCCACATCTTTACGTCATCTATTGTTTTAAACTTCTTCAAAATAGTGTTATTCTAACACTATGTCAAAGAGGGGCAAAATGTAGACACCTAAATCTAATTAACACATCTAATCATGTTTAGTTCCTTCTAGGACATATTAGCTAAGTAATTAAACATTACCTAATTGTCCTATGTCATTCCCTATCCCTAATTAATTCAATTAATTGGCTATAGTCCTGATTAATTATTAAAAGCAACCAATAGATTAATAATTAATTAAAACCCTTTTTTCCCTATTAATGAATGAATATGTTATTTATGTAATTCAATTCATTAATATTCCCTTTAACCCCTAACCTAACTATCCCAACCACCTAACCTTGAGTTCTAACTCAACCCAACCTCTTCACACATGCTTACCTAACCAATCCCAACCACCTAACCCTAAGTTTAAACTAATCCCAACCTCTTCACCCTTGATAACCCTATCTTAAACCCTAACTCTAATCCTAAATTCTCCCTAATGATGTCACATTCCTAATCTTTAGATTAGGAATTCAATCCCTTCCCCAAAGTCAAAAATCTTAAGCCAAGCCTATCCATATGCATTTAAGGCTCTCACACCTTCATAAATTCCTCTTACATCCTTCATTAAGGCTCTTACACCCTCATTATTAACCTTATCTTCTAGAGTCTTCTTGACTCTCTTCCCTAAATGGTCACATTCCTCCCTCTTTTCAACCCAAACATATTGTGACACTTGTCACAATATGATGTACTTGAAGAAGCACAATCCATGTGCTCTCTTCTAGGTGCATTTGGGCCCCTCCTCAGGATTACATCCTGACCCTTGATTCCTCGCCCATTTTTGATAAAAGAAACCTCTTTCCTTCATATTTTCAATCCACCTTCTATGTAGAGTTATAATGTTATTTTGAGAGAAAATCATAAATCCATCATTTAAAGAAGAGTTATAATGCCAGTTTGAGATCACAATTTGAAGCTTGAAGTACATCCATGAGCACACATCCACAACAAATGGACAAATCCAATGAACAAAATGGATTTGAATGAGCTTGTAGGAGGTTTGCACTTTCTTCATTTAGCTTATTTCAAGTTTTCATTTTATGTCTTAGCATGTATGTAGTTTAGATTATTAGTTGTAGAGTGTTTTAATTCATTATTATGCTCCCTTACTTCGAATTTTCATAGCTCACAACTGTTATTCAGTAAACATTAAAAATAAGGTTTAATAGAGCAATCCGAGCAATATTTATTTGATAAATATATTTGAAGGCATATATCTTGTAGGACTGAAGATAGCTAGAGGCTTAATATTGAAGAAAGAGAGTTTAACAACTCAAGAAAAAGATCACAAGATGAACAAATGAGATGTGTCCAAGTTGAATAAAGACAACTTTGCATCATGAAAAAGAAGAATAAGACTCCACCTATCAGGTATTGGTAATGATGTTACTCAACACCTTGATACTAAATATGTGTTGCCTATAGGACCTCATACTCTTGAGCAATTGAGAGAAAAACATGAGCATAATTTCATGATGATAGAACTTGACTCATCATCTCCAATGCTGAGTTTGAAGATTTCAAAACATGCACCTCTACAAAGAAAATGTGGGATAAATTGAAGCTAGTACATGGAGGATATGCTAATGTACTAAGAGCCAAAGAAGAAAGCCTAAGAGGGAAGTTTGATGACCTAAGGATGAAAGAAGGATAAAATATCACTTAGTATAGCTGTAGAATCAAAGAGGTAGTCAATGCTATTCAAGGAGTTGGAGGTGTACTTGAAGATGAGACAATGGTAAGTAAAATATTAAGAACCTTACTGCCTGTATATGCTATTAGATTTTCTACTATATAAGAAATTAGAGTAGTTGAAAACAATACAATTACTCTAGATAGTCTGATTGGTAGACTGATTTCATTTGAGATGAATAACTTTGATAATAGTGTCTTACCATCTATATAATCTGCATTCAAATCTTCTTTGAAAATAAGTAAGTCAAGTCACAGATGCACTATTAGGAATGATAGTGAAAGTGATAATGAGGATCAAGGACTTGATGAAATTGAAGCACTAATGACAAGAAGATTGTAGAGAGGCAAAAGTAGATACAAAGGTAAATTTCCACTTTTATGTTTTAATTTTAAAGAGATTGGACACTTTGCTACAAGATGTCCTAACATAAGAAAAGATGATAGAAGTAATGACAGAACTTATGAAAAGAAGTTTGATCGAGGTGATAACATAGATTACTGAAGCAACCGACAATATGAAAGAAGAGATACTTGAGACTAAAAGGACAAAGAAAAGAAAGCTAGTTACCTAGCTGATAACAGAGCTAATGATACTGACATCGAATCTGAAGAAGACACTGAGATGGTATTTGTAGTGATGAAATATGATTCAGATGAAGAAGAAGAAAGGTATGTAGAAACTGCACTCATATCTAAGGTTAGTAAAAATGATGTCTAGATTATAGATAGTGGCTGCACTCACCACATGACAGGTGATAAGAAAAAGTTTGAAAGTTTTGATTACTATAATGGTGGATCAGTAAGAATGGGTAATGACACACCTTGTCCAATTGAAGGTAAAGGAACCATAATGTTGAATAACTTGATCAAATGTGAAAATTCTTACTAGGTAAAAGGACTAAATTATAATCTATTAAGTGTTTCACAACTGAACAATACAGGTCACCAAGTAGCATTTGAGTATAAGAAGGAAAAGATCTTCAATGAATCAGGAAGGTTGATCAGAACTAGTGAGTAGACAAAAGGTAACCTTTTCTATCTTGATGACATTAAAATCACTTGTTTGATGGCTAGAAACAAAGACATATGGTTGTGGCACAAGATATTGTGTCATGTGAATTTTGAAAACATGATAAAGATAAGCAACAAAAGAAAAGTCAGATGCTTACTGAGCATGTCAAAACCCGAGCATATCATGTGCAAGAACTGTAAAAAAGATAAGATGACAAAGTCTAGTTTCAAGAGTAAATCCCATATGTCTAATGCACTTGTAGAATTAGTCCATACTAATCTATGTGGACCCATGAGGACAAAGAGTTACTATGGAGATAGGTGTTTCATTCTCTTTGTTGATTATTATTCTAGAATGATGATAGTTATGTTCTTAAAAGATAAATCAGAATCATTCAAGATATTCAAATGGGATAAGGCTATGGTATAAAAACAAAGTAATAAGAAATTGAAATGCTTAAGGTCAAATAGAGGAGGGGAATTTGTTTCAGATGAATTCACTAATTTCTGTAATGAGCATGGAATTAAAAGACAGGTTTCTGCACTGAGAACACCACAACAAATGGAATTGCTGAGAGGAGAAACAGATCAATTGTTGATTGTGCAAGAACATTGATGATTGAGAAAAAAATCACTCAAACTTCCTGGAGGGAAGTTGTTAGAATTGTTGTCTACACATTAAACAAAGTACAAAGTACAATTGAAGGACACAAAGAAGACACCCTATGAACTTTTGTATGGTTACACACCCAATGTAAGTTACTTCAAAATCTTTGGTAGTAAATGTTATATTTTGAAAGATGATAGAAATGGAAAACATGACTCCAAAAGTGATGAAGGTATCTTTCTAGGGTATTCCACCAAAAAAAATTCTTATAAATGTCTTAACAAGTCATCTAACAAGATCATTGAAAGTGCAAATGTAAGAATAGATGAATTTGTAGAAAAGAATGATAAGGAAAGTAGAAAAGAACCTGAATACTACAATAGGATTTTTTACACCAAAGAACCTACCACTCTTCCTGAGCAACTGTGTATCGCTCCCAAGCAACAAAACATTGCAACCGAGCATTAGGGTGCAATTACCAAAAATCAGGATAATACTCAAGATGATGTACCGAGCGATGAAGATCAGAATGAAGGTCAAGAAGATGATCATAATGATGGACAAAGATCTGAACCAAAACTTGCAAGGTATGTCAGAAGACATCATCCAAAGAATCAGATCATAGGAGATAAGAAGGATGGAATGAGAACAAGAGGTAAGTCACTAAACACTAGATGTTTACTTTGTGATTTTGAGCCTAAATATATTAATAATGCACTTTAAAATGAGGAATGGTTCAATTCTATGAATGAAGAAATATAATAGATTGAGAAGAATAGTACATGGAAACTAGTACTACGACCAGATGACAAGAATGTGATCGGTACCAAATGGATATTCAGAAACAAGCTGAATAAGAATGGAGAAGTCACAAGAAATAAAGCAAGACTAGTATGCAAGGGGTATGTACAAGAAGAAGGTATTGATTATGGAGAAAATTTTGCACCCATTTCTAGACTAGAAGGAGTTAGAATTCTTCTTTCTTATGCTGCATTCAAAGGATTCAAGGTATACCAGATGGATGTCAAATTTGCATTCCTAAATGGAATACTTGAAGAAGAGGTATACATTGAACAACTAGAAGGATTTGTAGATTCAGATAAGAGAAAAATGGTATATAGACTACATAAAGCCTTATACAGATTGAAACAAGCACCGAGTGCCTGGTATGAAAGAATTCACTCCTATCTCATTAGAATTGAATTGGTAAGAACAAGTGAAAATAACAATCTGTACTTAAAAGAAGATACTGATGGTAATCATCTGATTGCTGAAATATTTTTTGATGATATCATTTTTGGGGGAAATGAAATGCTATGCAAATACTTTACTAATGAAATGAGAAAATAGTTTGAAATGTCTGTGTTTGGGGAGATCAAATTCTTTCTTGGTCTACAGATTCTTCAACAAGATGCAGGCATATATATCACTCAATCCAAATACATCAAGGAAGTGCTGAAGATATTCAAAATGGAAGATTCCAAGCCAGTTGGAACACCTATGGCCATAGGATGTAAGATAACAAAGGAAGACAAATCAAATGAGGTAAATCATACCTTGTATAGATCAATGATTGAAAAAATAATGTATGTTGTTCATACTAGACCAAATATTGCACATGCAATTGGAATAGTTGCAAGATTCTCTGCTAATCCCAAAGAATCACATTTGACTACTATCAAGAGAATTATGAGATATATGAAGAACACCAAGGACTATGGCTTATGGTATAAAAGAGAAGGACAATTTGAGATAATATTCTATACAGATGCCGATTGGGCTGGAAACATTGATGACCAAAAGAGCACAACTGGAGGAGCATTTTTCATGGGTGACATACTTGTCACATGGATCAACAAGAGGCAAGGATGCATCTCTTAGTCTACTGCAAAAATATAATATGTGGCTATTTCTGCAAATTGCTCCAATATTGCATGGATCAAACAGTTGTTGGAAGGTATGAATATGAAGATTCTTGAATGAGTGATTATCTATTGTGATAATAGCAGTGAAATTAACATTTCTAAGAATCCAGTCATGCATGCTAAAAATAAGCATATTTCTACCATGTATCACTATTTAAGAGAGCAAGTACAATAAAAATAAGTGATACTAGAATATGTTCAATCAAAGGAACATTTAGCTGATATATTCACCAAGCCATTTCTGAAAGATACATTTGAGTACCTGAGACAGAGACTAGTGGTACAACCCTTGTCTATTGGTCAGTAAGTTGGCTAGGAGGTTGCATTAGCCTATACAAAAATTAGAATATCATTCATGTTGATGCAAACACCAAGATGAATAGCAAAAGATACATCTGTACACAGCAAGGTACAAATTTGTACCAAACACCAGAGTTAATATATTGCTGATGGATAGGGAAATTCAAGGAGTATATTATGAAAATGGAATGGAAGATGATATAGAAGAATTGTTTTTCATTGTTGTCAAAGGGAGAGATTATCTCATTATCAGAAAGAGATTATATCATTATCCATGAATATAAGTTCTTAAGAATTCAAAGAAAGAGTTAATCAATATCTAGAGAGATTGATTACATATGAAATATCCATCAAAGGGAGAGATGTAACAAAAGGGAGAGAATACATACTAAGGGAGAAACTGCTATCAAAGGAAAAAGAGATGTTCAAGAAGAGGAACAGTCAAGGAAGAACACATATCAGAAACAAAGACAAAAGTTGCTACATCTATCTAGTAAAGGGATTGAAGATTGAAGAAACTAACTCTACAAGAAACAAATCTAAGCTATTTGAGCTTACCAAGAGCTAGACATTTGTAATAGTTACAATAGGAAAGACTGATGAACTTCAACTGTTATATTTCATATTGTATTAGTAATAATATAGTGTCATAATGTAGTGTGTTTCCATCAATGCCAAAGGGAGAGATTTATGACATGTAACTGATTGAATGTTTGAAGATGTTAAGTTGATCACTAAAATGTAGAAAGATAATGTAAGACATTAAATTAGTTAATGGATTATATTGTCATTGATGTCAACCTGATATAATCTGATTAGTTGTATTCAAAGTGTCAAAGAATTCAGAGAATCAAAGAGATAAAGATTATGCTTTCAGTAATGCATTAAAGACCAGCATTCACTACAATGACTTCAAACACCGATGGCTAGTGGAAACCGAAGGATAGAGATTATCGAAAGTAAAGTCACAGTGATGCCTGAGAAAATAAAATGACGAGCATTACCGATGAAAAAAATCACAAGCATTACCAACAACCAGAATTATAGTGTTAACCGATGGAGAAGCCCAAGGAAAATTGAAGTATTGAGTGAAGCTATCAAAGAGTTAAAACACCGAAGTTAACTGGAGTTCAGAAAAAACAAAATATCTAGCTGGCAGAGCTAAAGATAGACTTAGCTAGTTGTTGACATTGTTTTAATTGAAAAGTTAAACCTAGAGATAAGTAAAATATTTAAAGCTATTTTATCCAGTTGGCAAGAAGATTTATACGAGATAAAACAAGAGTTATACTTTAAATCAAGATTGGCTAAGATTGCGGATCATGCCAAGAACAAGAAAATCAAGAAGAGAGAAATGGTGATATCATGTCTATAAAGAGACAACTTATTTCATTATGAATTAAGGAGAGTGAATGAAAAAGAGGATGCTGAAGAGAAACTGATGAAGAATAAATTCATACAGTCGTGATCAATTAAGATGAAGAAAGAGCTAAAGATTTCTACGGACACCAAGCAACATAGCACATCACAGAGCATACAAAAGTGGAGCAAAGGTATTGAAAAGATATATTGATCAGAATGGTTTAATGAGCTTACAATATATCTAAAAATCTGCAAGTATAAGTTGTATATGTGAACAGATCATTTACTGTTTCAGTTTAACCATTGATTCAGAAAGTCTCTTAACCGAGTAGGATTTGAAGATCCTTTCTATATTGAGATACATCCCAAGGAGTATCAAAAAATTTGATCATGAAGATAGCATGATATGCCAGATATCATTTGACAAACTACACCAAGTTTGTTTATAGAAGGTATCATAGAGGTTCCCGATATCGAGTGACAAAATAATCTTTTAAATCCTCTAACAAGGTCACACCTAACAGTGTGTTTGTAACCTTTAACAGTGTTGGCTCTTTACCGAGCTCACTTCAGAAGAGTAAAATTTTGGGTTACCGGTCCCAAGTGGTTTTTTCCCTTAACAAGGTTTCCACGTTAAAAATCCATGTGTCAATGTGTTTATGATTCATTACTTTAGTGTTTTGCATTACACATAACTAATCTGGATTGATCGGTATACACTAAGAAATTTACTATTTTTTGGTAAATGAAAGACTGCTATTCAGTAAACATTAAAAATAAGGTTTAACAGAGCACTGCGAGTAGTAGTTATTTGATAAGTATATTTGAAGGCATACATCTTGTAGGACTAAAGATAACTAGAGGTTTAATATTATGGTACTAAGTTTTTGGGTTGATTTATTAGAATATTTTTGAGTTCACTAATTCAACCCCCCTCTCAGTAATTTCTAACACACATGTGTGTATATGTGTGTATGTGTAAATATATAAATATAAATATATATATATACAAATGTGTGTATGTGTGTGTAGACACACATGTGTGTATGTATGTGTGTATACACACATGTTTGTATATATACACACATGTATATATACATCTATACATACACATATGTGTGTATATATACACACACATGTGTGCATATGTGTATATAATATACACACACATGTGTGTGTGTGTGTATAGTCACATACACACTGTATTCAAAAAAATTAAGAAATAAACAATTACAATTATTTATGCATCTTCTCAGTCATCTCCCAGGTGAACCAAACGGGTCCAACCCATATTCCAGAAATCATTTCTAGGATATGTATCTTCCAGTATTGTAGCATATTCCATAATTGACCATATCCAGCATTTGATATTCCAACACCCAAACGGGCTAACTGTTGGGAAACTTATTGTCATTTGATACATTTTGAAAATGAGGTGCTTTCTCTCCACTATCTAGTTGAAGAAATACTGCAATCCTCAAAATGCAATAACATGTTTGCTATATTTATTGTCAAAGTAGAATGGAAGATGTAAAACAATAGAATATTGAATAGCCTATAATAATATTTGTGAATGTCTTTCCTGTCATTGCAAATGTATCTTTTTCCATTATGCATGAATGACATCAGGCCAACTTTAAGGTTAATAGAAATTGTAAAGTAGTCAACTACTCAAATTTTAGCATCATATCGATTCCACTGAGAAAAATGAAAAAAAAGTACATAAATGTACTCAAATGTACAAGAGGCAATGAAGTTGTTTCAAAAAATTATGGAGGAAATTTATAGAGAGTACATGAGCCATCATGCAAGATGCCACACACTCTACTACATGCCCCTACACCATCTATTTTCCTCCAAACTATTCAAATATTTAATGCCTTCAGACTCATCTTCCTTAATTCTTTTGATTCAATTAATATGTTTGAAAATAAAAATAAATAAAACCACCAGAAAAAAAATTCAGCAACCAATCAGAAAAATGCATAAAAAATAGTTTAATGAAGAGATAAGTGATAATCATAGGCTAAAATTTTAGGCACATTTTAAAAAGAAAGTTAATTATAATAACCAATAATGCTAAAAAAAAACTAGAGTACTATTTATTGTTGATTTTTATATAGAATATCATATCCTACTATGGATTTAAACAGTTGTCTTTTTTTTTTGCTTATTTGGTTCCAATTGTACCGCTCTGATACTGGAGATTGCCATATTCAAAATCCCAAACAACAACTGATAACTAAATATCTTTGGATCTATTGTAAAGCCAGGATTCCAACTTGAATCGACCTTTATTCCTTTGGATAACAATCACCCATATAAAGGCACTTGAATTTTATTATAATGGAAGAGTTCTCAATTGGATGAGTCTTTGTTTGTTTGGAGCGCACATATGTTTTGAAGCAGCCAACAGGAGTGCAGGGAGACAAATAATATTGGATTCTATTGGCATTCCCAAGACATGGAGATTTTCCCAATATATTTGTATATGTAAGAAATCAGCTGTAATATGATAGAGAAATTTTTCAGAAGAGAAAATGACATAAATATGAAAGTTGGTTGCTCTCCAAGTTTTTTTTCCTCCAACAATACTTGTTTTCTCTGTGTTGTTGAATTTGAGAAGGAAAGAGAAATGATGGTTCGAAGATGTTGGTGCTGGAATGCACATGATTTCCCATAGTTGCAAAAACTCTCTCATTTTTCTCATCACTTAAAAGCCCAATAGGGGTCCAGTGCTTCATAGAGAAAATAGTCAAACTGGACCACATTCTTAACATTTTACAGGTTACCATATTTTTCTTTTTTATTGATTCATTGTAGTTTGAATATGATCATATATATATAGAGGGAGAGAGAAGAGGGACCTTGTTTATATAAGTTAAGTGAAAGATAGGAAAAAATAAGATTATAAAAAGTATTATAATCATATAATATGAGACTCAAAAAGTAGGTAACCTAAAATTTAATTAATTAATTGTTAATATGACATATATGATAATCAATTAAGTAATATATACTATTAGTATCAATATATTTTTTATGTATAACTTACTAGAAGAAAAAAAATGCAAGAATGCAAATATGGGTCCTAGGAATTAAAAGGCCTTGTAAAGTACTCTTGTAGAAAGGATCTCTCACAAATAAAGTTAATTTTTTTTAATGAAAAATAAACCTTTTTCAAAAAATTGACATATTCGAAAGATTGGTTGTATAATCTATACTTGGACTACATTTTTAGTATTCATTCATATTTGGGAGGTTCCAAGGTAGATTATTACTATATATTACTTATTTTTATCTATAAGGTTCTAATGATACATTGTGATTCCTTTGAGCTCCCCGCATCTCATAATTATCATATATATAAAATGGAGATAATGATCACTCCCACCTAAGAGTTTAGGGTCTACCTTGGGTGAAAACATGATTTTAGTAGGGAATATTTTATATTTTATTACAATAGAAAACTTGACGATGCAATGCGCTTGATTGATTTACACATTTTTGATAGCTTATTGTTTCATATTAAGAATTGTAAAACAACTAAGTCCATATCGGATACATTCAAATATCATTGGTATAATTAGTGGATTTTGCAAATAGAGATAGAATTGAATTCATTTTCTCTTCATATATTTCCTTTAGTTGAAGGTTATTTGATTAAGTTCAAATCTTTTGAGATATAAATTGGTTAG
Organism: Thuja plicata; assembly: GCA_018584345.1. NCBI lineage: Eukaryota > Viridiplantae > Streptophyta > Pinopsida > Cupressales > Cupressaceae > Thuja > Thuja plicata. The sequence goes on from MU227209.1 coordinate 550,102, forward strand.
TTGTGGAAATGATAAAGATAAAAAGGGTATATATTTTTACTTTTATCATTTCTTCTACATTTTATTCCATTATGGATGTCCTAGGTGGTCCATTTACTATGTCTTCTTTTGAGGCATTTTGTGGTTTTTTGAATAGAGAAAAATCTAAACGTATCTACTTCGATGTAATTCACAAGAGTTAGACATAGATATCCCAATCACCCAAAGGCTAATGCAAGAAGAAACCAAAATATAAGAATCTAACAAACCTCCTGAAGCCATTATATTTTTCCATTAGTATATACAAGGAAAAACATGATCTACACCATCATTTTACAATACACCGATAGATAGGGAACAACACTACCCGACACCAAGGTTACTCGATACTGCCAAGTACAAAGCATCCCGACAGACACTATTTAGTGTTACCCGATGACAAAAAGGATAAAGGAACCCGACGAGTAACAACAGTGCAACCTGATGAAATAAAAAAGAGAGGAACCCGACAGATGAAGGGAACCTGACGATTAGTTCAATTAAGGAACACCGACAGACTTTTAGTTCAACCCGACGACCAAGAACCAATAGTCAGTTACATCCCACAAAAAGTGGATCTGACTTTCCACATCAGATAAAACACTGAAGTTGTATATTTAGCTTCTTGATTTGTTTTAAATCCATTATGTGTGGAGGAAGCAATGTAATAATGATTGTTTTATTCAGTTTAACTATTTTAAAACATGCAAACTAAAGGATCAAGGTCAAGTTGTAAACCTTGGATCAAGAGTTAACATTGTAATGCGTGATTCTAGAATAGGTCAAATACTTGTATAAATAGATGCTCAATCTATTGTGAACATGTTTTTGTTTGTTGATGATTGTAGCCACTGAGAGGATCTAAGGATAAGATGAGAGAATTCATACAGAAGAATAGAAAATGATCAAATCATTTTCAAGAACAACACACAGGCTACCGACGAGTAGAGAAAAGGTATTAATCAATCACTATAGGTGATATTCATATCATGAGAGCTTTAATGGATCTATGATAAGAAATTGTAGATTGCATACAGTCAGGTCAAACATATTATACTCATTCTAACAAGTGTAGTATACTTAAGAAATCCTTTCAAGAAAGGTGGACCTAACAGTCCTATTGTAAATCTCTTAACCAAGTGCACACTTAAATCAGTGTTGCTAAAGCTCTTAACAAAGTAGATCTTACCTGGTCTCCACTTTAATACTCTTAATAGGGTAGATCATTAGAAGTCATCAATTGTAAGCCTTTACTGGCTCCCTTCCATTCTGCAGATAGTGAGGTTTTGTGGGTGTCATCCCCATCATAGTTTTTACTTCCTAGAAGGAGTTTTCTGCAATATCATATCTTGTGTTATGTGTTTATTACTTTCATGAATGTTTCTATGCATTTTACAAACAATTAAAGATTATGAATTAATACTACTTGCATAAGCAAGAACATCAGAAATGGTCGATAATACACTAAAGAATGATTGCTAATGATCAAAGGTGAAAAGTGTTAAAAATTTTAGAGGTACTGATTCACCCCTCCCCTCTCAGTAATACTTCCCATTAATGCCAACAATTGGTATCAGAGCTAAGTCTCTTCTTGGAAATTTTAAAGGCTTAAGAGACAAGAACATACAAACTTGATAAGAATATTGAGAACAAAAAGCTTGAAATATAGATGTTCTATGAACAATATAAAGAAGCAAGAATTAGGATGAGAGAGTTGTTGGATGAGAGGAAAGGTATGGAAACTTGGAGAAATGAAAAATATTATCAAGAAGAAGAGATTCTATATTTCTTTGAATCTTCAGGATCAAATACAAGTAATGCATCAAATATATCAGAATAGAACATTAGAAGTCTAAAAGAGATCAATCAACATCTGACAGAACAAATAAAGATGCTGCAAATCAGTTAAGAGACCTAGATGGTAAGAATGATTGATGTGATGAGTTCTACTAGACAAGTTGAAATAGAAAGAACACTAGCTATTGATGACAGAAGGAAGATTACAGAGAAGCTACAAGAAAAGGAGTTAGAAATTCAAAGACATGCTGAGCATCACCATGAGATTACAAATAAGATTATTCTTATGAGTCAAGAAGAAAACATAATGATTATAGAACTCATTGAAAGAGTACAGGATATCGGTGAACTAAGAGAATAAAATAAAAAACTAAAGCATGAGGTTAGAATTCAGCAACAACATAATGAAATTATCAGAAAGGCTGAAGAAAGCATTAAAAGAATGGATGATTTTCTTGAAGGAAAATGAAGACTCAAAAACAACAATGATCTAGGCTTTACCAAAAATGGAGAATAATCAATTCAAGCCAATCCAAAGAATGTCTATGAAAATCCAAGACCAAGAAAGCTTACATGCAAACACTGTGGAAAGCAAGGGCACACATCAAATGTATGCAGAGGTAAAATGAAAGGTATTCCTAAATCTACATCTACATTGATAGGATTCTGTTATAAATGTAACAAGAAAGGACATAAAGCATATGAATGTAAGTCTAAGATGGAACAACCAAAGAAGGAAACCTACATGGAAAAATACTTTCCTACATGCAAGATGAATGGGCACACAAGTCTTGAATTCTAGAAAAATAAAAGGCAAGCATGGAAGCCTAAAGGTCAAGAAACTCCCTATAAACCAAAGAGAATCGGTAAACAATATGTATGGGACTATAGTACTTGGAAGAACTATATGAAATGTGGTAGATATGGTCACATTTCTGTAAAATGCATGAGGGCATGGACCAAAAAGTCTAGAGGCTGGACAAACCCCAGAATGGCATGCTTACACTATCACAAAGTTAGTCATCTTAAGAAAGATTGCAAAGACTGAATGACAGAGATAAGCATATATCCCAATGGAAACACCATTGAATATATTCAGAGGGATTGAGACAAAATGTGGAGAAAATATTTAAGAAATGATGAAGCTGGACCAAGCAATGAAAATGGTGACACCCCATCCAATGAATATGGTGACATCATCACCCCCACTTAAGCTGAACAAGTAATTATGGAACTTGTATCATTTTAAAATGGAAATACTTCCATTTTGATAGGTTTAGCACCCTCATTTAGTATGTTTGCATATTAGGTTTGTATATGTGCTTGATTATACATGTGTAGGTGAAATTAGGGTTACGATCTAAGGGATTCTCCTAGATTTCCCTCTCTATGACTCTTCTTCTAAGGTAGGACCTATGTATTGGTCCTCCTAGGCCTCATCCTTCTCTCTCTCTAGGCCTCTAGGCCTTCCTAACATTCTGGCACATTCCCCCACCTTCCTAGGTCCTCGGCTGACCTAGGAACCTCTCAGCAACTTGCTGGTGACCTGCCTAAAACCTCAGGTCAGGGTCGAGGTCGACCCTGACCTATGTCAGGGTTGAGGTCAACCCTGACCTATGTTAGGGTTGAGGTTGACCTTGACCTAGGTCCCCAAGTTTGGATGCGGAAGTGTTTTCTTTGATATTTGAATTAATATATTCCCTCCTTGGTTGGTGATTATGATTGGACCATGATTCGAGGTAGAACTTGAATTAGGATCCTTTGCATTGCCCTATGAGACCTATGTTGAGATCTCTATATAAACACTCTCTTTTGCCTTCATTTGATCATGAAAGAAAATCTGGAGATGACATGATGAAATGATGATGCAAACAAGCAAGAGGATGATATAGAAGGACAAGCTGGGAGGACATATCATCATCTTCAATCAAGAATTTTGAGGACAAGCTATGGTGGATCTTCATTGAAGCAAGAAGGCCCTCTCTTTAGATCTACTATTCTCAATATTCAAGCATTCAAAGGACATTATCATGGGGTAGAAATTATGGATTGTGAGTTGATAGGAATACTTTAGCCTTGGGGGCTTGGTATGCTTTCTTTGTCATATTCAAATATATGCATTGCTTTCTCATTTCCATGTTGTGTTAGGATTTTTAATCTAGAAGATTAGATCTTGGCATTGCATGTTTAAAGACTCTTTTCAAAAGAGCAATGCACACACACACACTATACATTCTATATTGGGCTATTCATGGAGGTGGAGATCACTAAAGTAGGGGTTTGACTAAGGCAAAACCCTATATAGCCACCCCATAACCCCTCTTTTTAGATATTTGCAAGTGCTATTTTTGGGAGTTGTAGGTCTAGAACATCAGATTTGAGACCAGATTTAGATACCCTTTTTAGTGAACTATCAAGATCCACAAACAGATTTTTTGTCGACACTGTGCAGGTTAGGGTCAACATTATTGGGTCAAGGGTGACATTTGTGGGTCAAGGTTGACATTTTTCATAAGGCGACATCAGAATGAAAAAATATTTCTGTGTTTTGTTTGTCTCTACGTTCCGGTTCAGGATCAACTGTCATTTTTTCTAGAAACTCAATATAGGCTTCAGAAAATGAGTTTTTCCAGATCTGCTATATTATGAGGTAAGTATCTTATCCCACTATTCTCTACATATTTCTTTCCATCCTTTTGATCATAATAATTAAGTGTAAGAAACTTAAAATTGGCCTCAAGATCTCTTTCTTATTCTCATCATGCAAATCTTACTTAAGAAATCCATTATGAGCCAAATTTAGACATTACATTTTGGTGAACCCGCGATAGACAACTCTTTATTTTCCTTGGTGTTAGATTTAAATTTCATATTAGATCTGGTATGCATATATAAGTTGGTTTTCTTTTATGCTCTTGCATTTATATTTCAAGATTCATAAAATTCACAAAATTTCTCTAAAAATACAAACACATTTACATTTTTCATGCTTGTAGTTTTTTTCTTGTGTTCAACATGTATGATTTTTGTTTTGAATAATTTGATGAGGATTTTGTTGTACAAAATGATAGATCTCTTAATGAGGTACATGGAAGTGAGCATACAAATTGTTCGAATGAGATTCCCATGGATCTTATTCCTATTTCATCCTCCTCCACAACCTCTTCAATTGAATTTTACCATAGAGTGTATGCATGGTTACCTTCATATTCCTCTATTTGCAACATCGAGACACCTAAAATGATATTTCCCAAACCTTTGATGACGGTAAAAGGATGTCCTCAAATAACTATTAAGGGAAAACCCAGAGATCCCTTGGATTTCTTTGATAACATGGATTTTGTTTTGCATGCTTATCGCACACAAAATAATCCTCAACCTACCATCCCAACAACTTTACCTCCTTCTCAACTTGTGCTTCCTCAAGCACGTAGGTTACCTTCTTCGTTTAAGGAGTATAACTTAGTGGAACAGTTATGCACTACTCCAGCTAAGATATCTTTATGGGAATTACTTCAAACTTCCCCTACATATCATGAGGTGTTGCAAAAGGCTTTATCTACTCTCCCTGCTATGCCTCCTAATCAATAGAACATTAATCCATTTTTGGAGTGCATGCATACTATGCCTTCTGTACCTCCTATTGTATTTTTTGATAATGATTTACCTACTGTTGAGGTGCAGAATCAATATGATGCTCTTATGGATGATGTCTCTATTAATCAGAGTATCATTCACAGAACATTGATTGATAATGGATCTGGGCTTAGTGTTTATAGCGTGGATATGCTTAAGGAAATTAAGGCCGATCTTACAACTATTCAACTAGATAATATTCCTATTCATGGATTTAATAATATTGCAAAGAAAACTTTAGGCATTATTACACTACCCATTAAAGTTGGTCCTGTGCTTCTTTACACCCCTATCCATGTTATGCCTATACCACTCAATTATAACCTTCTATTAGGAAGACCCTGGTTACATACTATACATGCAGTTCCTTCTAATCTTCATCGCAATGTTAGGTTCATATATAACAATCTCATGTACACACTACATGCAGATGATGCACCAAATCCTTGCCTGAATACAGAATATGCTAAGGTTCCCGAGCCTATACAACTAGTTAAAAAACTTGAACAACCACCTGAGGTTAAACAAGATAAGATTCTATCTTCTTCCCTGACAGAAGATGATTGGGGAACATTGGATTTTAATCCCACTTTTCTAGGAGAATATAAAGTATCAGATTTGGAATTTATGAGAGAACAAACTGAGTTTGAAAAACAAGTTTTTATTCCTTCTCCACTTTCTGATGCGTTAAAAAGTAACTTTGTTGCTGCTTCTCATGATGAAACAATCGAGACAATAAAACCAAATTGCTATGACATTGTGACATATGCCGCTCCTTTAACTCAATTTGATATGGCTGACAGGTATGGTTCTAGTTATCATTTACTCAAGAAATTAGGATTTAATGGGAAAGGTTGTGGTAAGTATGAACAAGGTATACAAGTACCCCTGGATAATGAAGGTTGTGATTATACTTATGGGTTAGGATTCAATCCTTATAGGCAACCATAAGCTTTTCCTCTTAATTTTAATCATATTTGTGGTGGACATTTGAAATTGGTTAATCTGCTTCTCCTTGACATGGATCAAAAGCCTAAGTTGGACATTTTTCCTAAGGATGAAGCCTTTGCTGATTTTTTAGGAGCTTATCAAGATCTACCTAAATTTCATCATAAAAGGAGAAAGTTATATTGCTTGAATAGTGAAGCCTATTTTGGAGAACATGATGAATCAAATATTTCCCCTTTGCCAATAGATTCTCCCATACAAAGTAATTTATTAATAATTGAGACCATTGAGATTCAAGTGGATGAGCATGATGTTGAAAGAACAATCAAAATTGGGAAGTGTTTGAATCAAGATGAACACGATCAATTGGTTTCTCTCTTGCTTGAGTATAAGGATATCTTTTCTTGGACATATTCAGATATGCCAGGTATAGACCCCAAGATTGTGACTCATAATATTTTTCTTAAACCCAATGCTAAACCTGTGAAACCAAAGATTCACAAGATGAATCCCAGCATCGCTTTACTAGTAAAAGATGAAATTGAAAAATTATTAGGTGCCGGATTCATCTACTCTATTGATTATTCTGAATGGATTTCCAATATTGTGGCTGTTTCTAAGGGAGGAAATAAAATAAGAATGTGTACTGATTTTTGAGACTTAAATAAAGCATCCCTAAAAGATGACTTCCCGCTACCTAATATTGACATGATTATGGATTCCACAGTAGGTCATGCATTATTGTCTTTTATGGATGGATTTTTGGGTTATAATCAAATATTTATTCCTATTGAGGATCAATTTAAGACCACATTTATTACACCTTGGGGGACATTCTTTTGGGTCATGATGCCTTTTGGATTAAGAAATGCGGGAGCTACTTATCAACGCACCATGAATTTAATTTTTCATGATTACATTCATAAGATTTTGGAAGATTATGTGGATGATATCTTGGAAAATATATACAAAGAGAAGATCATGTGTTCATTTTATGACAAATATTTGAAAGAATTAGGAGTTACAACATGAGGTTAAATCCTAAGAAAATTTCTTTTGGAGTTGATTCTGGAAAATTATTAGGACTTATTATCTCTAAGCGAGGCATAGAAGTTGATACTAAGAAGATTGATGCTATTGTTAATATGCCTCCTCCTAAGAATATTTCTCAATTGTGTAGTTTACAAGGTAAAATACAATCTATTTGTCGCTTTGTTTCTAACCTAGCTGATAGGACTGTTCCTTTTACTTCTTTACTTAGAAAAGACACTACTTTTTCTTGGAACCAGTAATGCAAGAAGTCTTTTGAGAAATTTAAAGAATATCTTGCTAATCCTCCTATCTTAAAACCTACTCAATTCAATAAACCTTTTTATCTATATACTTTTGCCACATCTAGTGTGGTGAGTGCATTATTGGCTCAAAATGATAGTGACAGAAAGGAAAGACCACTATACTATATTATTCAGACCTTGTTGGATTATGAAACTTTATATACTCAACTAGAGCGACAATGCTTGGATTTAGTTTATGCTTGTCAAAAACTCTGGTATTACTTACTCAATGTTGAAGTCAATGTGATTGTTAAATTTGATCCTTTAAAACACCTTTTCTCAAAAACTGATCTCTCTGGTCGATTAGAAAAATGGGTGATGTTGCTCACAGAGTTTGATCTCAATTTCATCCTTCAAAAGTCAATTAAAGGACAAGATTTAACAGATTATTTAGCTGAAGCTCCTTGTCCTCATTCTAATACAACTTATACCTCAGTAGAATTCCCTGATGAGCATATATTTGCAATCAAACAAGATGATACTTGGGAATTATATTTTGATGGTTCTAGGTGCAAGACAGGTTCTGGGGTGGGAATTATCTTGATCTTTCCTACAAAGAAACTAATCCCTATGTCATATAAATTAACTTTTCCTTGTACTAACAACATTGCAGAGTATGAAGCTCTTATAGCTAGCTTACGAGAAACTTCATCCCTTCATATTAAAAAATTAGAAATTTACGGGGATTCACAATTGATTTTGGAATAGATCAAAGGAGGTTATCAAACTAAGAGTGATAAGATGGCACAATATTGAGATGTGGCTCTCGATATTCTTTCACAATTATCTTACATAATTCAAACTTTACCTAGGAAAGATAATCAACATGCAGACGCCATGGCAAGCGCAGCTTCTTTGGTTTGCCTTGAGAATAACAATGAAGACTTTCAATTCACTATACACACTCTTAAATTCCCCACAATTTTTGATAGGGTTACCGTTGATTGTTGTAATTTGCATTTAGATGAATGGTATTCACATATCTTTCATTTTATGAAAGATAATACTTTTCCAGAATTGGCAACAAGGAACACACGTAATCATATTAGAAAGCTTGCAGCCCGCTATATCATTTTAGGGGAAATGCTCTACAAATGTTCTTACAATGGTTTACTATTAAGATGTCTTAACAAAACTAAAGTACCTATAGCTTTAGCAGAAGCTCACTCTGGTTCTTATGGGGGACATTTTAGTGGAAAATCCTTAGTCAATAAACTCCTCAAAATGGGATACTACTGGCAAACAATGGAGAAAGATTCCTTTACATTTGTCAAAAAATGTCCTCAGTGTCAACAACATGGTAATTTAATTCATGCTCCTACTCGTGAGATTCGTAATCAAGTTGCTCTGTGGCCTTTTAGCATTTGGGGTTTTGACCTCATTGGAAATATCTCAATGGCTTCTTCTCAAGGACATACATACATTCTCACAGCTACAAATTACTTTACAAAATGGGTAGAAGCTATCCCTGTTCATTCTACTACTGCAGATGTTATCTGTGATTTCATCCTTAACCATATTATAGCACGATTTGGTATTCCTTCAATGATAGTTTTGGATAATGGTACATCTTTTAAGAACAAAGAAGTCATGAAATTCATGGAGAAATATCGTATACAACATAGAGTCTACTCCCTACTACCCTCAATCTAATGGTCAAGCTGAAGCATCAAATAAGGTTATTGAACAAATATTAAATAAAACAGTCAACAAACATGCGAAAGATTGGCATACACAACTTACTTATGCCTTGTGGGCTTATAGGACTGGTGTTCGTACGGCCTGTTATACACTGAATTTGCGCCTCTGATCTCAAGCTCTCTTGGTCTTGATAATCCAGTATAACATGGGAATCATCTCAAGGTTGTGGGACCTTATGCTAACCGAGATGAGACCTCTAGGTTCTAGGTTGGTTCCTCTTGGATAATCACCTTAATTTGCTTCTTAAACAGGAAAGTAAACTTTTGAGGGAAAGGGATAGAAGGATTGCATGAAAGGGAAATGATTGAAAGCAAACTACCTACTAGGTGATGCACCGAAATTAGGGCTTGGATCTCAGTATAGAGGAATGAAACCAATGGAGGAATCAAGTCTAATAAGTCACAACTCACTAGATAGGCTTGCATAAGTATTTCATAGGAGGGTCCGAACAATGGACTCAACCGATGACCTGCAAACAAACATCCTTTTCTATAATTAGGTGCAGGAGTGAGACAAGACTGCTAGGGGCTGAAGTATACCCACAAAACATCTAAATCAGATCAAACATAGTAACACACAGAATTATAGAAAATGAGAAGGACCAAGAACCCCAAATCCATTAACAACATTCATAAACTTCAATCCAATAAGAGATGATCAAGACAGTGAAAATAGGGATAGAACAAATATCACAAGTACTTCAAGCATGCCTTAATCATCAATGGGAAATACAAATGCAGGAAACCACAAGGGAAGAAAGATTGCCACGAACTGGTCTTTGAGAGAAAAATCTCCTAACAATTGCCAAATCTGAGCACTAAGGCTCTCAAAACTTTAAATACTCCCATGCACGCAGGCAGGAGTCTCAAAAAACCTAACTAGGGTTATAGATTTTCAATATGATAATTGACCCTAGTAAAAAATCTAAACTGGTCATAAATGTGCCCCAAGTGAATCGATCAGATTAGATTTCCTATTTTTTGCCCATCCTTGTACTTGATTACGCATCGTGGACAAGCAACCTGAATAAAATCAGCTCTACCTGTGAGTAACCCCCATCATGAATGTTCACCAACTGATCACAGTCCCCTAGGACGGGAAGTGACTCTTGATGGCCGCCGCTCAAACTCTCATCAATGAGCCATCAATCATGACCACGTCCTTTTGCCAACTGCACCTGGAGCAATAACTTTGTGATTGGACTCTGTATCTCCCTTCCACGTCAAACAAATCTATTCCAGGGATCAACAGACTCTCTGTGCATGGCCATCTGCAATTGAAACCTCTCTGATCAGTTCTGGAACACGAGCATGGAGGAACCATGGCTGCCAAGCATTCTCTCCTGTCATCTTGCCGCCATTTTTCAAATTTGAAGTCCTGCGACCTAGCGACCAATGGCTAGTCTCCTTATCGCGAGCATCGGTCCTTGACCCTAGTTAAATCTCACGACCTGGCGACAAAGCACTTTTAACCTCTGTTTAACCCGAGCTCAGATCTAGCGACAAGGTGACTGTGTGAAATCAAATTCACGAGGCATTTTACTTAACTCACCATTCTTCTAGCGACCCAGCACCTAACTGCTACCTCAGACCGTCACGGCTTGTCGCCTGATCGCCAGATGCTATCTTTCTGTTCTGAGACTACGCGACCACACTTAGTCACCAAGTCGGGAGAACCCAGCACCAAGCCCCTTGACCTTTCAAAATAGCTACACGTGTCCCCTTAATCCTTCTAGCGACATCCCGACTGACCCTTGTCGCTGAGTCGGGAGTACTTTCTCTATAGGGCACTTTGATCACCCGACCACGCGGCTGCCATTGGATCTTCTATGTTTTGCATCAGACGGCTGGCATTTGGTCGCAATAAAACTGAGGATACCCTTAAATTATCCAGCGATCCTACGACTGAAGAGAAAGAATACTTAGTCTCTAAGTCGCGTGACCCATCCTCTCCGTCTGGCGATCACCCGACTGAGGACCCACATCCACCTGCCATAAGCCACCTGTCACATGGCCACTGGTCCATCTGTTGTACACTGAGGAAGCTGAGTCACCTCTCTGGTTCTAGCGACAATGCGACCAAAGGCGATCGCAAAGTCGAAAGACATTTTTTACTAACCGCTGAAACTTCACGCGATCAAGCGACTGAGGTGGGTCCCGCAGACAGATACCCTTTATCTTTATTACCTCGCGACTGAGCGACGAGCATCTTTTCTATTCATTAATTGCACAGTTGCGAGTAGACTTCCCTCTATCTTCATTACTCAGCGAGTACGTGATGAGGCTGCTTTCTGCTCGTCGCACGCTCGCGAGCTGCACTCTATTTCTCCTTTTCAATCGGCGACCGAGCGACAAGCCACTTTCTTCCTCAGTCGCACACTCGCAACGCCTTTCTCTTTCACTTGATAACTGTAGCGATTGAGCGATGAG
>MU227209.1:578615-613927 GCA_018584345.1 Thuja plicata
GGTTTATGGCACCCTTTGCCATTGATGTCAATGGGGGAGTATGTACTAAAAACAAGGAACACAAACAAAGAGCTAAACAAGGAACACATACAAGGAGCTTATACTTTGGGGGAGTATACACAGTCTAAGTAACTATAACAGTGTAGATGAATCTTTGATGAGGATATTGAGAAGATTGTAAAAGAAAGAAGACACCATGAACAAAAGTTATTTTTATCATATGTTGCCATCAATGTCAAAGGGGGAGATTGTTGGAGATTTGATTCTAAACAGTTGATTGATTGTATGTTTGTCATTGATGACAACATATAATACACAGCAGTACTTCTATATGTACTTATCCATATGATGACATGAAGACTTGTGTGGATAGATACATGTTTTTGACATGTTTAATATGCTATGTTCATACACATAGACCCAGATATGAAGTTTCAGTAAAGATATGTAATTCTGTTATTGACGGTTATAGTTCTGGAGGAATAATGGTTTAAGGCTGACATATGTAACATGTTGATCAAGTTGCACCTATCTTCAGGATATGTGTGTGTATATTGATGATGAGTTATGAGTTGTTTATATTAATCTAAACACACCAAACATATTTCAAGAATATTACAAAGTTATGGTTAAATTGATGAAGCTAACTTAGTGAAGCGACGCGTCTATTTAGTTAGTACCTGTGTGGTTGTAATTATGCTTGCGTGCTTAGTAGATCCAACAAGGAAGTTAAGAAGAGTTTTCCTATAGGTCCCATGTTCTCATACTTGGTGTATGTACTTATAGAAGGTCATTTGTAATAAGAAGAGTTGCGAAAGCCAGAGATTAGAAAAGCAGAGCAGAGTGTTAAAGCAGTAGAGCTATATTTATCATATGTTGATAAAATACATATTGAAGTTGAAGATTTCAGAATAAAGATAAGATTATTGTAGTGATCTACAATAGGTTAAAGCATCAGTGCACAAAAGGAACTGATTAGACAAGTAGTGTCACAAACAACAGTTCACCTTGTTGATACAGTGTGTATCAAATAACCAGAAGGTTATAGCCTTCACCTCTTGGACAGTGAGTCCACCACCCCTAATAGGGTTATTGTAAAAGACTCCTAACAGGGTCTGACCCTTAACCAGGTCACTATACTATTGCATTGTAATTTGTAACTCCTAATAGGGTTGGAAGATCTTTTAACAGGGATCACTATAAATAGTATAGTTCTTTGTGGGTACTAATTCCCACTGGGGTTTTTACCATTTGTTTTCCCTATAACCAAATTGATGTGTTGTGTAATGTGTTATCTGTATGTGTATTTAATTTCTATCAATCTAGGTTAATAAGTTTAAGATAAAGATTTAAAGTTGTTGATAACTGATTCACCCCCCCCCCTCTTAGTTATCCCTGAAGTATTCTAACATATACATGTATCCTTCAGAACCTTGAATACAAAACTCCTCCACTCCGCTACGCTCCCTACAAAAATTCAAATGTATAACTTATTTAATTTCTTCTTCTAAACAAAATCTTTATTCAAAACATTCTAAAGCTGTATCATACATGGATCTCCTACCTAGGTATCACTAAAGGATCTAGATGGTGGGGGCATGGATTGACTACTCTCTCCTTGCTCACTCTGTCTAGGCCTTGGTGGTGGTGTCGCTATGTGTGCTCGAGGAGGTCACTGTGTTCTCAAGGGAGAAACATAGACTACCTCATCACCGGTCCCTGTACTGTAGCCTAGGGGCATCTCCTTTGCTCTCTCCTCTACTCTCTCCTCCTCCATAGGATCTCCCTCGAAGGGAGGCTCCTCCTCATCTCTCATATCCTCCTCCTCTCCTACTGGTATGTCATCTCCTCGATGGTTCCTCTCTGAAGGACTTGGATCACCTATGGGGTAGTCATCGGGGAAGATAGGATGGGTCCCCTACAAACTCTAGTATCTGATATACTCTCTGCTAACACCGACATGGGATATCTTAGTGGCTACATCTACATCCTCGGTCTCATCTGTCTCACTATCCACAATATCAGCTACTGTTAGTCGATGTATGGCACCGGGTCTCTTATAGTATCTCATCAGATAAGCATACCGAGGTACTGTCCAGGGGACCCCCTGTGTCAAACCAAACTATTCATAGTAATATGGCATCATGACATGATTGGTAGGACCTTCTAGCAGCTTATACTACTGTGATTGTCTCAACTAATGTCGGGTATCTGGCCACTCTATCATCTGACAATAAGGTCTCTATATCACATCTATACCTGGTATACGATCAAAGCATACCCTCCAAAAGAGGATATTTCCATGTTGCCAAACATCTACTAGTGGATATGCAAAAGCTCTCAATGTGCTCACATATATCATTGCAGGAGTACCCTGTGGCCGTGTACATGTGTAATGCTCAAACATCCAAACTTGTAGCACGGTACACACCGTCAGACTCTCCCACTGGTATCTCACTAACTGACTCAACTCATGATAAAGATGAGCCAACATGCTATGGCCCCATGTGATAGTGACCCTGTCACTCTCCATCCTACGTACGAGATGGGTGAATGGTGCTAAAAATACTATACCCTTTGTGTTGGGCACTACAACCAAAGCAATTATACATAGCATCACTCTTCGTACCAAAGGTGTCAGACCTGCTAGTATGGCTGCCAAAGATATCTGATCTGATTAGGTCCTCATCTATGGTACCCATCCCAAAAAATACTCCATATCTACAAAAACCTTAGAGGGACCCTGCTGTACTCTCAGTCTGACAGGCTCGCCTTGGACCAGAATTCATAGGATCCTGTACACATCCTCCAGAGTGATCGTGATCTCTCCGGACAGAAGATGGAAGGAACAAGTATCCTCATCCCATCTCTCTATCATGGACTGATGGAACCTCAACTGTGGTAGGATTGCTACCCAGTACAATCCCACATCTCTCAATAACTATATCTCATCTTGTTGTAGCTCAGAGACACTCCCTATGACAGATAGTAGTGACCCTCCGAAGGGATGCTCTCAAAGATGGACTGGATCCTGCAAGCACAAACATGAATCATATCAGTATTTCTACATCAAACATCTTTTTTACCAACCTAACCTAGTCAAGGTCAACCTTTTTGGGTCAAGGTCAAATTTTTTGGGTTAGGGTCAACCTTTTTGGGTTAGGGTTGACCTTAATGGGTCAGGGTTGACCTTAGTGGGTCAGGGTCGACCTGCCCCAAAAAAGGACTGAACCTTCCCAGTCAGGGTCAACCTTACTGGGTTAGGGTTGACCTTATTGGGTCAGGGTCAACCTTCCCTATAAAACATGAAATTTTCAATCACAAGCACTAAAAATAGGAACTTACCTCGGGTAGTGGCTGTCTGCTAGCCAGGCACTCCCTCAGAACCTCCATGCGGCTCGCTTAGAATTCCTCTCTCTTCGGCATCCTATCTCCTTCCCCAAACTCTAAAAATGGTAAGAATGAGGTGGTAAGTGTCTCTTCCTCTTATTTATAGGCAATAAATTAGGGTTTTACTAGGGTTTCATTTGAAATTATTTAGGTTAAATTCGAATTTTCCCTTTATATGCATTTAGATAGACATCTATTCTTTTCATCACAACTTGAGTTTGGTAGCTCTATTTTCAGTGCCGTTAGAGGCGTTGGAATCATGATTCAGATACCTAACCTCTTAAATTAGTTTAGGAAGGTTTAGGGCCCTTCTCACTAGTTTAGGAAAGGAATTTTTCAGAAAATTGCATATTTAGTGTATGTAAATCACCTTATCACCCTATTTCACCTTCCATGAATTAGTAAGCCGAATCACGGGGGCATAAGGGGCTCTATATAATTCTCAAGATAATCATAGAAAGACTTAGGTACTCTTTGGATTTTCATTAACCTTGTGTACTGTAGGTTGCTGATACTAATGGTTTCTTGCAGATCTTTGCATTGAGGACTTGGCTATATCCTTTTTATACTGTATGATCTTTTCTTACTTTAGCTTGCATATTCACGTAGCATCATATCTAAGCTAAAGTGGGGGATAAGTGTATCATCTTAAAATGGAAGCACTTCCATTTCGATAGGTTTAGCACCCTCATTTAGTATGTTTACATATTAGGTTTGCATTTGTGCTTGATTATACATGTGTAGGTGAAATTAGGGTTAGGATCTGAGGGATCCTCCTAGATTTACCTCTCTATGAATCTTATTTTGAGGTAGGACCTATGTATTGGTCCTCTTGGGCCTCATCCTACTCTCTCTCTAGGCCTCTAGGCCTTCCTAACATTCTGACACATTCCCCCACCTTCCTAGGTCCCCGACTGACCTGGGAACCTCTCAGCAACTTTCTGGTGACGTACTTGAAACCTCAGGTTAGGGTCAAGGTTGAACCTAACCTAGGTCAAGGGTGAGGTTGACATAGACCTCTATGAGGTTTTGGTCCCTGCTTTCAAATCTGGAGCTTATCAGGGTCTGAAACTTAAAATAGGTCCCCAGGTTCTGATGCGGAAGTATTTTCTCTGATATTTGAATTAATAAATTCTCTCCTTGGTTGGTGATTGTGATTGGACCATGAATCAAGGTAGAACTTGAATTAGGATCCTTTGCATTTCCCTAGGAGACCTATGTTGAGATCTCTATATAAACACTCTCTTTTTCCTTCATTTGATCATGAAAGAAAATCGGGAGATGTCATGATGAAATGATGATGCAAACAAGCAAGAGGATGATATAGAAGGACAAGCTAGGAGGACATATCATCATCTTCAATAAAGAATTTTTAGGACAAGCTATGGTGGATCTTCATTGAAGCAAGAAGGCTCTCTCTTTAGATCTACTATTCTCAATATTCAAGCATTCAAAGGACATTATCATGGGGTAACAATTATGGATTGTGAGTTGATAGGAATACTTTAGCCTTGGGGGCTTGGTATGCTTTCTTTGTCATATTCAAATCTATGCATTTCTTTCTCATTTCCATGTTATTTTAGGATTGTTAATCTAGAAGATTAGATCTTGAGATTGCATGTTTAAAGACTCTTTTGAAAAGAGCAATACACACACACACTATACATTCTATATTCGGCTATTCATGGAGGTGGAGATCACCAAAGCGGGGGTTTGACTAAGGCAAAACCCTATATAGCCACCCTAAAACCTCTCTTTTCAGATATTTGTAGGTGCTATTTTTAGGAGTTGTAGGTATAGAACATCAGATTTGAGACCAGATTTGGATACCCTTTTTAGCGAACTATCGAGATCTCCAAACAGATTTTCTGTCGACACTGTGCAAGTCAGGGTTGACATTATTGGGTTAGGGGTGACATTTGTGGGTCAAGGTCAAGATTTTTCATAAGAAAGCATCATAACGGAAAAATATTTCTGGGTTTTGTTCATCACTGTGTTTTGGTTTGGGATCAACTATCAGTTTTTCTAGAAACTCAATACAAGCTTCAAAAAATGAGTTTTTCCAGATCTACTATATTATGAGGTAAGTATCTTATCCCACTATTCTCTACATATTTCTTTCCATCCTTTTGATCATAATAATTAAGTGTAAGAAACTTAAAATTGGCCTTAGGATCTCTTTCTTATTCTCATCATGCAAATCTTACTTAAGAAATCCATTATGAGCCAAATTTAGATATTACAGAACTGTACTACACCAAGTCATATTTTGCATCAGTTCCATTATACAAATTGATACATAGTAAAAATCTGCATAAATAAAGATACATATTATGTTACTTGTTACAATTCTGAGAAAAAAATCTCATCGGTAAACACATACTAAAAATCATTGGTGAATATAAAGGATGAGTTGTCTACACTTACCAAGAATTGTTAGTCAACACATAAAGTGGCTAAGTTGCTAATGTAACCCGACACTTGTTGGTAAGGAAGAAAAGTTATAAAGTTGTCATGACAGAACACCGATATCCATTGGTAAAAGAAATATTATTAATAGAAATCTTGAGCATCCTGACAACACCGATGATGTTATTTGAAAGTCTTCCTGACAGACTCCGTCTTCACGACCCAACGAGTCGTTGAGCATTTATGAAAGATTTAGGGAAAAAGTCTATAAATAATTGATAGGATAACTTCAGTTTGCACCTATGATTTGAAGAGAAAAAGCAAATAAAAAATAGAGCGATTAAAGAGCATTCAGTAGAGCGACCTCGAATCAATCTAGAACACAACAAATAGATCATTCACTAGTATCATGGATCGAAGTAAGTACCAAGGGCACCGAAAGAAATCTATCATTATTTTCAAGAAAGCCCTAACTTTGAAAAATGATGGCAACCATTTCAAGAAATGCAAAGATCAAGAATGATAAGAAGAATATGGTCAGGTTAATTAAGAATGAAACCTATGTTGAGCCCAAGTATAAGATATGCCTAGAGATCGCATTGCAACCTAATGAATCTGATGCATTTTCTAAGATTTCACTGAGGGTTTTTCTGATAGATGATGTAAGGTCCTACATTCACTATAAGATCGTTGAAATAAGTGATCTAGACATGGATGAAGCTTACAAGAAGCTTTGTGATGCAGAAGGAAACCTAAAAGATGAACATAAGCATCTGCAAGTAAAGAGAATAATAAATGCCCTATATTTCCTTAGGGAATTCAAAACTAACTAGATTAGGTTGGTACGTAGCAGAATGCATGATCAAAATTTTTGGTTGAATCAACCCAAGAAAATCACTAAGGATGTCCTTCATGTTGTCACTGGTTATCAAATAACTGACAAGCCTAAGGCACATAAGCTTGCTTCCAGGTTAGAAGTTGAAAAGCTCAGAAAAGATGAATGGGATAACATAGGTCTTAAAGTTAATACCATCACCGACAAAGAACTAAGATTTGGTGCATGTGTGATTGGTTACAAGATCTTTCAGGCAAGTAGGCTAAACAACATATCATCAACATCAATAAGCATAGCTTAAAAGATAGTGACAAAGGGAATTTAGATGGATTTATGTGAGATCCTTCTAAAGAAAATTGATCAGAACATGAACACAATAAGGTCCACAAAGAATAACACATGTAAGTTTGGCTCACTTATCATGTGTATATTTTTCTACTTTCAAGAATACTTTCCTTCTGTAGGAAAAGTGAAATGGGATATGAAAAAACTAGTCACATTACAAATTAGTGAACCTATTAAGTCACTAGGAGATAACTTTGATTCAGTTATAACTACGTACTCCCTTGAATTAAAGGAAAAGATGATGGAAAGAGTAAGAATCACTGAGAAACTAATTGAAAAACATAGGGATGAGATATGTTTTATGGTGGATACAAATTTCATCCACATAAAACTGGTTGTACCAAGGATAGATTGGTTGGCCCCTCTTGATTATGAGATCAACATAGATCAAGAAACCAATGCTATTGATGCATTGATCAATGAGCGAATTGAAAGAAAACAACCAAGGTTTGGTGCTTATGAAGAGGCTATGTCTAAGATAAAAAGAGGCCTAGAAATAAAAAAAAGACTATCAACAAGAAGAATAACATGGTCAAGAATCTTAAAAATATTCCATTGGTTAATGAGGAGGAACAAGAACAAATAGAGGAAACGAATAAACAGGGTACCATCGGTGAAGGGAAAGATGAGCAGAAATTATATTCTAAGGCAATACACCTCCACCTCCTACAAAGAAACAAAGGACAAGGAGTCAAACTCCTAAGACCGATACCACACCTCTTAAGAAAGTTCAAGTAAGGACCTATAAGAGGAAGCAACAAACAAAGAAAAAAAAGTAGAAAATAGAGAAACAAACACCTACAAAGAGGAGAAAAAGAATGGTCAGGACTAAAGCTTACATTGAGGATTCTAAAGAGGATGAGCCTGATATAGTGAAGAAGAATTTCAGAAATCAAACAATTGATGAGGCTGTTGAATCTATTGTTGCATCTGGCACCATGTATGATAAGAAAATAAGACAAAGGGATATACTTAAAATAGAGGACCAAAATAAGATACAAGAGGCAATCATCAAGTCAATGGTAAAATTCAAATATGTACCAGCTAAATTTGTTAACCAAATACCCAAAGATGGGTAACATAATATCTTAACAATGGTCATATGCTCTACAAACCAAAAGAGAAGTAAGGGAGAGGGTACTTGTCACACTTATGCCTCCCGAATCTAAGATATAAGAAATCAAATAAATAATGAAGAAGCACTCAAGAAAATTTGTAGCCAAGATAAGAGCTTACAAAGTGCTAGAGGATAAGTTCATAGAGTTGGACACGATTTCTGAGAGTAAATGGAGACAACTCCTAGATCTACCTGCAGAGTCAACAAGTCATGAGGAATAGTTACTTCTCACCAACACACCTCATAGAGAGGAGGGGAAAGATAAGGCAAGTCCTCAACACATTGCTTTGGACAATGTTGAAGATATGGAGCTAATAGATTTGGACAAATTCATGGATGATCTTGACATTCAAGACATCACACATTATAACTCTGATAAGGATCATCAGAAAGAAGATGATTTTATATTCATATCACTTAAGGATCATATCAAGCAACAAAAAATGGAGAACCAAGCTAATAAAGACATGAATGCTGCTGATGAGACAAGGCAGGACACTTCAGTCATTGACATAACAGAACGAGACCCTGTAGTGCAAATACAAAAAAAATGAAGATGTCACTGCTCAAAAAGACCAAACCAATGAGTAGGACACCACTCTAGATACAACTCAAGCTAGCACACAAAGAAATATGCTAGTATTGATGAAGGCCAATAATATACTAGAAGGTAATGAAGGATCTACTACAGAAGATACAAGCACACCCAAGGATAAGGGTGATGCAGAAGAAAAAGACACCAGAGATGACACAAAGGACACAACTGCAGAACAAGCTGCAACAAATGATCAGAAAGATAAGTCTATTGATCAAAGTAAAGAGGAAGCACAAAAGGTAGAAGAGGAAACACATAAAGAAAAGGGAAAAGAAGCAAAGAAAGATGAGCTGGAGAAGAAGACAGAAGAAAAATCTGTAGAGACACCCAAGGTTGATGGAGAGACATCTTCACAAAACCAATAGGTGCACCCTGAGCATAAAACACAATATTCATCTTCAACAAAGCCTTCACCAAGAACTTCAGAGAGGAAAAATGAACTAGCAATGGTAGTTCATACATCTCCATCCACACAAATCTCAAAGAAGAAGAAGAAGAGAAAGAATAAGAATCTAGTTACTCTGGATGAAATCATTAAGATTCTAGTTTGTGATCCTAGGACATTGGATCCAATTGAATTGACAAAGTACACAAGACTTTGTGAGAGGAAGGAAATGAAAGACAAATTGAGAAAAGCCACAAAGGAGGAAAAGGTACTTGAAGTAGCACGAGGAATACTTCAAAAAACTATACTAGATGTAGATGTTGATCAAACAACCCCAATGCTTGATCAATTAGTGATTCTAAGAGATGCAATCAAATCTCAGAACATTGGTAACAAGGTCATGGAAGAAAGACTTGAATAGAAATATGAGTTCAAGCTAGCAGAAAAGAAAATCCAAGAAGTGGCATTGCAAAAGGTAAATATTTTTGAATTATTTAGCACAATAGATCCAATAATCTCAGAAGCTATAACCTTGATACAAAATTTATGCACGCTTGATCAACTCACCCAGGAGTATACCAACAAGATAACACAAATAGATGCTAATCTTCAAACAAGTGCACAAAGTCTCATGAATAGTGAAGAGGCATTTAAATTGCACAATGAGCAACTCAAGCAAGCTCAAAAATTGAGATAGGGCATTCAAATTGCAGAGACCAAGTTTAGAGATGAGGTAAATGAGCTTCAAGCACAACTATTACCGACACTCTCACTATTGTAGAAACATATGAAAGAGGAAAAATCACTAATTGCCACCCCATAAATGTCTATCCTAGATAAAATTTATGATATGCATGCATGGATAGAGCTAGAGCACATGGTAGTAGAACTACTGAAAGAAAATGGGAGAAATTGCTAGAAGACATCAAGAACACCCACTCACATATTCTTGACACATTGTAAGTTACACATTTTTGTCACATTTTTGGCATCTTATAAGTTGTACATTTTTGTCATGAGTATCAAATAAAGGGGGAAATGAAAGGAGAAAATTATGTGTATAATCAAACATTTGAAAGAGCAAAGAATAAGGAATGTATAGTATAGAGGAAAGTATACATGTACATATACTTATACTATACCAATGCATACAGTTAGGGGGAGTCATATAATGACAAAGATATAGACATGGTGTGCGTACTAAACACTTTAGTATTATGCACATATCAGTTTTTGATACTAATGTCAAAGGGGGAGATTGAAGGCATTGTATTTTTCCATTAGTATATACAAGGAAAAAAATGATCTATACCATCAGTTTAAAATACACTGACAGAAAGGGCACAACACTACCCAACACCAATGTTACCCGATACTGCCAAGTACAAAGCATCCTAACAAACACTATTTAGTGTTACCCGATGAAAAAAAGGATAAAGGAACCCGATGAGTAACAATAGTGCAAGCTAACAAAACATCAAAGAGAGGCACCTGATAGATGAAGGGAACCTGATGATTAGTTCAATGAAGGAATTCTGAAAGACTTTCAATTCAACCTGATGACCAAGAACCAATAGTCAATTACATCCCGCAAAAAGTGGATCTAAATTTCCACGTCAGATAAAACACTGAAGTTGTATATTTATCTTCTTGATTTGTTTTAAATCCATTATAAGCAGAGGAAGCAATGTAATTATTATTGTTTTAATCAGTTTAACTATTTTAAAACATGCAAACTAAAGGATCAAGGTCAAGTTGTAAACCTTGGATCAAGAGTTAGCATTGTAATGCGTGATTCTAGAATATGTCAAATACTTGTATAAATAGATGCTCAATCTATTGTTAATATGTTATTGTTCGATGATGATTGTAGCCACTGAGAGCATCTAAGGATTAGATGAGAGAATTCATGCAAAAGAATAGAAAAGGATCAAATCATTTTCAAGAACAACACACAGGCTACCGATGGGCAGAGAAAAGGTATTAATCAATCACTATAGGTGATATTCATATTATGAGAGATTTAATGGATCTTTGATAAGCAATTATAGATTTCATATAGTCAATTTAAAAATATTGTACTCATTCTAACAAGTGTAGTACACTTAAGAAATCCTTTCAAGAAAGGTGGACCTAATAGTCCTATTGTAAATCTCTTAACTAAGTGCACACTTAAATCAGTGTTACTAAAGCTCTTAACAAAGTAGATATTAACTAGTCTCCACTTTAATACTCCTAACAGGGTAGATCATTAGAAGTGATTAATTGTAAGCCTTAACCGGCTCCCTTCCATTATGAAGATAGTGAAGTTTTGTGCGTGCCATCCCCACCACAGTTTTTGCTTCCTAACAAGAGTTTTCTGCGATATCAGATATTGTGTTATGTGTTTATTACTTTCATGAATGTTTCCATGAATGTTGCAAAAAATTTAAGATTATGAATTAATACTACTTGCATAAGGAAGAACATAAAAAATGGTCGGTAATACAGTAAAGAATGATTGCTAATGATCAAAGGTGAAAAGTGTTAAAATTTTTAGAGGTACTGATTCACCCCTCCCGTCTCAGTATTACTTCTCATTAATCCCAACCAATGGTATCGGAGCTAAGTATCTTCTTGGAAAGCTTAAAGGCTTAAGAGAAAATATCATACAATGGAGAAGTAAAAACTTGATAAGAATATTGAGAACAAAAATCTTGAAATATAGATGTTCTATGAACAGTTTAAAGAAGGGAGAATCAAGATGAGAGAATTGTTGGATGAGAGGAAAGGTATGGCAACTCAGAGCAATGAAAAAGATTATCAAGAAGAAGAGATTCCTGATTTCTTTGAATCTTCAGAATCAAATACAAGTAATGCATCAGATATATCAAAAGAGAACATCACAAGTCTAAAAGAGATCAATCAACATCTGATAGAACAAATAAAGATGTTGCAAATCGGTTAAGAGATCCAGATGGTAAGAATGATTGATGTGATGAGTTCTGCTAGACAAGCTGAAATACAAAGAACAATAGCTATTGATGATAGAAGGAAGATTACAAAGAAGCTAAAAGAAAAGGAATTAGTGATGACATGTAACTAATTGAATGTTTGAAGATGTTAAGTTGATGATCATACATGACATTAAATCAGTTAAATGCATTATATTGTCATTGATGTCAACTTGATATAATCTGTATGGTCATGGAAATACTGCCAAAGACTTCAAAGAACCAATGGATGAAAGGCTATGCTATCAGTAATGCATATAAGTCAAGTATTCACTAAGTGACTATATACACTGATGGAGTGCACACCGATGAATAGAGTAAAATAGAAAAATTCATAGTGTTACCTGACGAGCTAATGCACAACATTATCGATGAGAAAAGTCATAGTGTTTCCTGGAAAGCAAAGCACAGAGTAACTCAATGGAAAGAATTACAGTGTTGTCCAATGAAAAAGACAAGGATAGAGATCCTGATGAAAACTAAAGTCACACCGATAGAACTGTCAGTTATCATCAATGACTAACTGAATTCTTGACCGACAGAATGGAGAGTTTAGAAATGACAAAATGCTTAGCTGTCAAGAAGCTATAAATAGACTTAACAAATAGTTATCATTATTTTTATCATCCAAATAAAGCCGGAGATAAGTAATTGATTTAAATTTGATTTGTCCAGTTGTCAAGAAGATCTCTTTGAGATAAAACAAAATTTTTCTTTAAATCTGATTGGAGAGAATTGTGGATCATGCCAAGATTCAAGAAATCTAAGAAAAGGTAAATCATGTCTATAAAGAGACAAACCCAATTTATTATAAATTGTGTGGGGTGAAAAAGAGAAGAGGAAAGATGATAAAGAAAATCTGAAGGAGAATAAAGTCTTCATTCAGTCTTGATCAATCAAGCTAAGGAAAGAGCTAGATTCTGTAGATAGCGACGAATAGTGAGACAACATCACAGAGCAGAACAGTGTGGAGCAAAGGTATAAAATTGATTATATTGATCAGAGAGGTAATGCACTTACAATAGATCTAAAAATATGCAATTAATTTGTATGTATGAGCAGATCATTAATGTTTCAGTTTAACCATTGAAGCATCAAGTCTCTTAACTGAGCAAGACTTAATTTAGCCTTCTACAATTGAGATACATCACAAGGAGTATTAAAAAGTTTGATCATGAAAGTAGCATTGGATATGCCTGATACCTATTGACATGCCAAGTGAGTGTTTGATCAAGGATGGTAGCATTAGATGCTAGATACTAGGTGAAAAACTATCTTTTAAATACTCTAACAAGCTCACACCTATTAATGTGTTTGTAACCTTTAACAGAGTTGGCTCCTAATAGAGTGAAATTTTGGGGTACCGGTCCCAGTGGTTTTTCCCTTAACAGGATTTCCACATTAAAAAACCATGTGTTATGTGTTTATGTTTTATTACTTTACTATTTTACATTTCACATATGCAATTCTGGATTTATTGGTATACTCTGCATATTTACTATGTCTCACTAAATAGTTGACTGCTTATCGGTAATCATACAGAAGAGAGATTTATAAAGCAATCTGACAAGTAGAAAATTGATATAAGTATTTCAAGGCATTCATCTTTTAGGACAAAAGATAACTAGAGACATAATTTTTGGTTATAAGTTTTAAGGGTTGATTTAAGGATTAATTTTTGAGGCCACTGATTTACTCCCCCTCTCAGTTATTACTAACAGTTAGAAATTCAAAGACATGATGAGCATCACCATGAGATTACAAATCAGATTATTATTATGAGTCAAGAAGCAAAAAGAATTAATATAGAAATCATTGAAAGAGTACAGACTATCGGTGAACTAAGAGAAGAAAATGAAAAACTAAAGCATGAGGTTAGAATTCAGCAACAACATAATGAAATTATCAGAAAGGCTGAAGAAAGCAATAAAAGAATGAATGATTTTCTTGGAGGACAATTAAGAGTCAACAAAGACAATGGTCTAGGCTTTACCAAAAATGGAGAATCATCAAATCATGCCAATCCAAAAAATGTCTATGAAAATCCAAGACCAAGAAATCTTACATGAAAACACTGTGGAAAGCAAGGGCACACATCAAATGTATGCAGAGGTAAAATGAAAGGTATTCGTAAATCTACATCTTCATTCACATGATTCTGTTATAAATGTAACAAGAAAGAACATAAAGCATATGAATATAAGTCTAAGATGGAACAACCAAAGAAGAAAACCTACATGGACAAATATTGTCCTACATGCAAGATGAATGGGCACACAAGTCTTGAATGCTGGAAAAAGAAAAGGCAAGCATGGAAGCCTAAAGGTCAAGAAACTCCCTATCAACCAAAGAGAATCAGTAATCAATATGTATGGGAATACAATACTTGGACAAACTGTATGACATGTGGTAGATATGGTCACAATGCTGCAAAATACATGAGGGCATGGACAAAAAGGTCTAGAGGTTGGAAAAATCACAGAATGACATGCTTACACTATCACAAAGTTGGTCATCTCAAGAAAGATTGCAAAGACCGAATGACAAAGACAAGCATATATCCCAATGGAAACACCATTGAAGATATTCGAAGGGCTCGAGACAAAATGTGGAGAAAATACTCAAGAAATGGTGAAGCTGGACCAAGAAATGCAAATGGTGACACCCCATCCAACGAATCTGGTGACATCACCACCCCCACTTAAGCTGAACAAGTATGGAACTGCACTACACCAAGTCATATTTTGCATCAGTTCCATTATAATAATTGATACATAGTCAAAATATGCATAAATAAAGATGCATATTATGTTACTTGTTACAATTCTAAAAAACAATCTCATCAATCAACACATACCAAAAATCATCGGTGAATATAAAGGATGAGATGTCTACACCTACCGAGAATTATTGGTCAACGGGTAAAAACACAAAGTTGTGTCACGTTTTAGGACCACTTATTAGCACAACTAAATTTAAGTATTTCTAACTAAAAATTAGTTTTTGTCAAACAAATGGTCTAGCTATATTCGTTCTATCTAAAGTAGATAAGTGGTTAAACTTTTCCAATTGGAAATGTCTTTTAAATGCATGTTTTATACCAATTACCAAAGAAATAAATTTATTTCATAAAATAGATGTTTCAATAACCTCTACTCTTTTAAATGATATTTTTAAAAAGTATAAAAAATACCCTTTTGTAGAGCTTAGAGTCAAGATTATTTTCATATAAATTTTATAGTATTTTGATTAGATCTAATATATTAAATTTTGAAAATACAAGTAGGTATTTTAACATTCGAGAATATGTTGCTTCAAATAAAAAAAATAGTAAATCATATCAAAAAAATTTAAAATTCATATTTAACTCTAGAGGAGAGAGTCCTCTTCAAGAATATGTAATTTTTTTTCTGAATGGTGTAGATTTGATAGGGGAAATTTGGTGGGAAATGAAATCTGTCAATTTTAGATAAGTTCAAATTTGAGCAGTTATAACAGAGAAAATATAGATTGAAAACCAATATTTCTTCTTTTCTGCACTACCTATACATTTTATCTATAACATATTTTGAAATAAGAGGAAAATAGATTATTTCGATATACTTGTTTGGTGGGAACTAGACCCCAGATTTTCAGCAGTTTTTAGCAATTAAAAAATGGACCCCAAAAATTTAAAAACTATGTCAATTCTTGTTAAAAAAAAATTAAAAAAATTATAGGCATAAACTTCATCCATTTTTACAAATTTCATTAGTTTACATCATCTTGAAATTCTAAATACAAATGCCACTTTTATGTCATTAAAGTTGAACAGTTTTCATGTTGTGGTCCTTTTCCTGTATAAAAGTGTGACATAGGTTTGTTCTTTTACCCCAACACATAAAGTGGCTAAGTTTCTAATGTAACCTGACACCCGTTGGTAAGGAAGCAAAGTTATAAAATTGTCATGACAGAACACTGATATCCTTCGGTACAAGAAAAATTCTTAATAGCCATCCTGAGCATCCTGACAATACCGACGATGTTATTTGAAAGTCTTCGTAACAGACTCCTTCTTCATGACCCAATGAGTCGTTGAGAATTTATGACAGACTTAGGGAAAAAGTCTATAAATACTCAATGGGAGCACTTCATTTTGCACCTTCAATTTGAAGAGAAAAAGCATAGCGAAAATAGAGTGATTAAAGAGCATTCAGCAGAGAGACCTCAACTCACTCCAACACACAACAAACAGATCATTCACTAGTATCACAGATCAAAGTAAGTACCGAGGGTATTGAAAGAACTCTGTCATTATTTTTAAGAAAGCCCTAAATTTGAAAAATGATGGCAACCACTTCAAGAACCGCAAAGATCAAGAATCATAAGAAGAATATGGTCATGTTAATTAAGAACAACACCTTTGTGGAGCCCAAGTATAAGATATGCCCAGAGATCACATCACAACCCGATGAATCTGATGCATTTTCAAAGATTCCACCTAGGGTTTTCCTGATAGAGGACATAAGGTCCTACATTCACTACAAGATCACTGAAATAGGTGATCTGGAGATGGATGAAGCTTACAAGAAGATGTGTGATGCAGAAGTAAACCTAAAAGATGAACATAAGCATCTGTAAGTAAAGGGAATAACAAATGCCATATATTTCTTGAGGGACTTCAAAATTGACTGGATTAGGTTGGTACTTAGTAGAATGTATGATCATAAGTTGTGGTTGGATCAACCCAAGAAAATCACTAAGGATGTCCTTCATGCTATCACTAGTTATCCAATAAACAACAAGCCTAAGGTACGTAAGCATCCTTCCAGGCTAGAAGTTGAAAAGCTCACAAAAGCTGAATGGGATAACAGAGGTCTTAATGTTAACACCATCACCGACGAAGAACTGAGATTCGGTGCATGTGTGATTGGTTAGAAGATCTTTCAGGCAAGCAAGCTAAACAACACATAGTCAACATCAGTAAGCACAACTTACAAGATAGTGACAAAGGGAATTCAGATGGATCTATGTGAGATCCTGCTAAAGCAACTTGATGAGAACATGAACAAAATAAGGTCTACAAAGACTAACACATGTAAGTTTGTCTCACTTATCATGTGTATATTTTTCTACTTTCAATAATACTTTCCTTCAGTAGGAAAAGTGAAATGGGATACCAAAAAAATAGTCATATTACAAATTAGTGAACTTATTAAGTGACTAGGAGATAAATTTGATTCAGTTATGACTGCATACTTCCTTGAATTCAAGGAAAAGATGATGGAAAGAGTAAGAATCACTGAGAAACTAATTGAAAAACATAGGGATGAGATATGTTTTATGGTGGATACAAATTTCACCCACATAAAATTGGTTGTACCAAGGACAACTTGGTTGGCCCCTCTTGATTATGAGATCAACATAGATCAAGAAACCAATGCTATTGATGCATTGATCAATGAGCCAATTGACAACAAACAACCAAGGTTTGGCACTTATGAAGAGGCCAGGTCTAAGATAAAAAGAGGCCTAGAAATAAAAAACACTGTCAACAAGAAGAATAAGATGGTCAGAATCTTAGAAAGATTATATCAGTTAATGAGGAGGAACAAGAATAAATAGAGGAAACTGATGAACAGGGTACCATCGATGAAGGGTAAGATGAGAAGAAATCAGATTTTGAGGCAACTGAATCTGATACACCTCCAACTCCTACAAAGAAATAGAGGACAAGGAGTCAAACTGCTAAGACCGATACCACACCTCTTAAGAAAGGTCAAGTAAGGACCTATAAGAGGAAGTAGCCAACAAAGAAACAAAGTAGAAAATAGAGAAACAAATATGTACAAAGAGGAGAAAAATAATGGTCAAGACTAAAGATGACATTGAGGATTCTAAAGAGGATGAGCCTGATGTAGTGAAGAAGAATTTTAGAAATCAAACAATTCATGAGGCTGTTGAATCTATTGATGCATCTGGCACCATGTATGATAAGAAAATCAGACAATGGGATACACTTAAACCAGAATACCAAAATAAGATACAAGATGCAATCACTAGGTCAATGGTAAAATTCAAATATGTACCTGCTAAATTTGTCAACCAAATACCCAAAGAGCTGGGTAACCGAATATCTCAACAATGGTCATATGCTCTACAAAAAAAAAGAGAAGCAAGGGAGAAGGTACTTGTCACATTTATTCCTCTCGAATCTAAGATAGAAGAAATCAAAGAAATAATTAAGAAGAACTCAAGAAAATTTTTAGCCAAGATAAGAGCTTACAAAGTGATAGAGGATAAGTTCATAGAGCTGGACACAATGATCGAGACTAGATGGAGACAACTCCTAGATCTGACTGCAGAGTCAATAAATTCATGAGGAACAATTACTTCTCACTGACACACCTCATAAAGAGAAGGATAAAGATAAGGCATTCATATTGTGGGGGGATAAACACATGCTTAGCATGATAACCTTACGGATGTTTGAACACCCAGTTCCTATGCGGTGGCTCTCTTGCTACCTTTGGAAGATCTTTTCATTATATGGATTAGGGAAATGTGGGCGGCTAAGAAGTAGCTCAAATGAAGCACCAAAAATTTGACACATTACCAGGCGGTATCCATGAATAACAATTCAGGGTTGGCTGATAGTTTAAGGAGAACAAGTTTTTGCCCTTTCCATGGTGTGCAATAAATTGTTCTGGTATGCAAGTATAAAAAGTGTGGTTGTACATTGATATAGCATAAATGTACCTACTTCCTTTCAAACCAGACACTGTAAAGAACCATTTTTCTCAGCTTACATATCTAAAAAAAGATTGGTTATCAATGTCCTTGACCTTGTTAGAGGAATCACCGAATCCTAATCTCCAATGCACATATACCCCACACAAAAGCAAGATTGGTTATCAATGCCCTTGACCCTATTATAGGAATCACCGAATCCTGATCTCCATTGCATGTGTACCCCACACAAAAATGTATTAAAACCCAATATAACTAATTAGAAATCATAGTGTGTACACAATGGAAATAAACTGGAAAATTTTGCTATTACAATGTTAGGGTATTAATATGAGAATTCAATTACATAGTTTTGAATGAAATTCAAAGTGAAAAGGAAGACAAGTAATACATTGGAGTTGATTTATTCTTAGTTGTTTAGGCATGCGTCATGTTCCATGCATAGATTTTTATCTATATGTTGTTTCATTCATAGATGATACTACTAGATGTGCAAGTCAAATAGCTTCCATCTATTTTGTAATTGATTTTTATTCGTTACTTTTCTTGTTGGAAAAATAACAAACCTGCAGCAAATTCATAGAGGTTTTTTTGGAAGTGGTAGCACAACAATCAATATATAAAATTATTGTTAGATGGTTTTTTAAGCTTATGTTTTTGTTGAATTAAAAAAAAAGAGCAAGTTTTAGGCATCCTTGGCTGATGTGGAACAACTCTGATCTATATTTTTTTGTAGCATATTTTCTCTTGGATTCTAGCAGTAAAATATACCATATATAGTTGTCTACCTTGAATGCCACAAAATCTTTGGCTTCAGAGCATCATAATTGGGAACTAAAATTGTGTGTTTCATGCTAAAGTTCTAAATTCAAACTTTGTGTTTTTATTTCTTTCTCACACTACAATTATATGTATAGAGCATATATATTGCATAGTGTGCAAGTTTCTATTAGTAGTCAGGCATTGAGATAGCAGTCTATGTATGCATTATGCCCATATTATAGTGGCATTTACCTTATATTTTAATAAGTTATACATGTAGAAAAAAGAGCTCAAATGAGGGATGGGAAGAGGCAAGGATATGCCCATGTAACATGATACAAAAGAAAAAAAATGACAAGATGTGAAGAAAGCATGGATGAGTATATCAACACTAACAGTCTTACTTTTTCAATTAACGATTCAAAAATATAAGAAAACTTCAACTGATCACAAAACTAGGATTGACCAAAAAATCTACCTGAGTGATGCTCTACCTTAAAGTAATTAATTACTTCAACCTTCAAGATTCATGATAGTAATATGTGCAACACCTTTACTAGAGGATCAATTCTTCTTAAGAGAAATTTTGAATGGACTGCTGCTAGAATTTAAGATCAATTATTCTTAAGAGAAATTTTGAATGGACTACTGCTAGAATTTAAAGAGTGAAGTACAGTATAAAGTAGTTGTTTTCCATGAGCTAATCAGATATAAACCAAAAAAACAAAATTATAGTATGTTACAAGTAGAAAATAAATGATATACTTAGAAAAAATGAATGTGTCAACTACCAATACAATTTTACAAATCCTCTTATAATTGAGACCTTTTATCATACAGAACATGATGAAGATATTATTGAAGACATTATTTTTTCCATTAGTATATGCAAAGGGAAAACAATTTTTGAACCATCGGTAACACCTTCACTGAAAGTACAGATAACAAAGGTCACCAAAAGTGCTAAGTATAGAGAAACCCAACAAAGAAGGAACACCGAAAGTGCAAACCGAAAATGATGAAGTGGAACCCAACAGAGGAACCCAATGAGAATATTACATTTTAAACTGAGAGAGTAGAAAAGTAGAGGAACCTGATAGAATGTTCACAAAAGGAACACCGAAAGACTTTCAGAGCAACCCGAGCACCAGTCATCGAAAGTCAGTTAAATCCTGAGAAATGTGGATCTGACTTCCACGTCAGATAAAACACTTATGTTTTATATTTAGCATTTTGATTTGATTTAAAACCATTTCTTGAGGGACAAGCAAGATAATTGTAATTGTTTTAATCAGTCTAACTGATTAAAAACATGTAAACTAGGAGATCAAGGTCAAGTTTTAAACCTTTGATCATAGAGTTATCTTTGTAATACGTGAAACTTAATTAGGTCAATCTATTGTATAAATAGATGTGTAATAATTATTTTAAAGATGAGTGTGAGGATGATAGTAGCCAAGGAGAACATCTATGGATCATGTTAGTACTCTAAAATTTTCAATAAATTTGGAGTGACTAAGTGAAAATTTCTCTAAGGCAAGGTGAATACCCCTCTAAAAGGTTGTGGAGAAGGCTTACTTTGAACACATGCAAAAGCGGTCTAATGATTTTTGTGAAAAACCAATTGGGTGACATGTTCCCCACCTATCATTTAGAAAATGGGATAGGTTCCAGCTCTCAGATTTGAGTTTTGACATGTTTTGGAGATAGCCATTTTGAGGCATTACCCAAAACTGCATTTGTGCATGTTTCCAGTTCTCACTAAGTGACCTACTTTGTAGACATGTATCTTTGACCAGAATGATACCCATAATGTAAGGATTATTCCAAGGTGTTGTAGGAATGAGAGAGAATCTCTATTACCATTTTTAGACCCTCATGAGTTCATTTGCACAATTTACCAAAGTCTTTCCGTTGGCATTTTATTCTGGTTTCATGAGTGTCAAATGCAGAACTCTGAAATAGCCCACTTTGAGATTCCACAAAAATGTGCCTAGTTGAATGCCCTGAATAATTGAGTGTTCCCCTACATTGAAAATATGAAAGTGAAATTTCCTAAAGAGTTTTAGACCTTGGTTAATCCGTTTGATCAATTTTCCCAACAAATTCAGAATCCAGTTTCTACATTTTTGCTGTGGGTTCAAAAGTTTTTAAGTGCTAACTTTGAAGATTAATTCTGGTTGACCTATTGACCATCAAAAAAATCCAGTTGAAGTTATACATTCTATGTGTGAAAATGAATCCAAGTTCAAAGGTTCAGACTGAAAGGGTCTCTTTTGATTGGTTTTCGAAGTCAAAATCAAGAGCAGTTTATGCAGATTTCCAATGCAGGACATATCAAAGTTTACATAATAGTCATTTTCAGAGGGGTATAGTTTCATATCAGATGGTTGTCTTGGGATATCGATTATGGATCTATACTCTTTGTATCTAAATGTACTAATTATGATTATTGGTTAGGCCTCAAGGCATGATTCTCTATTTTTGCAAAGGCTAGTCCATAGTCGATTTCCAGTGTTTTCACATCTCAATTTGTACAGTTTTTCAAGTTGCTCATTTTGAATGTTATTGTCTTGCAACCCTAGTGCTCTCATACAAATCCCTTTGGCACGCATATTCACATATTGGAGGTGAGAATGGGTTTCAGACTACATGATAATATGAGGCTTTCTGATCAGTTTTCTGGGCCAGTTCCAAAGGCCATTTGCCATTTATGAGGACATTTCGTAGAAATATCAAAAGTTGTTTTAATGGCCACTAGTTTAATATCTTGTGATCAAGGTGCACAGTAGATTATATCTCAATACATTGAAGAATGTAGAAGCATGGACATGGCATTGAAAACAAATGAGAATACAAGAAGCTTGCTATGGGTTTAAGTAAATATTTTAGAAGCTTTAAAATACAAATAGCAATTGACAAGTGTAAACTCAATGTTGCAAAATGCCAAAATAGAAAAGTAAGGAACTTGTGCATTGCAAAACATTCCCAAATGATGCACCTGGTAAATGCTAGAAATTTTTTAGAGGACCTTTTAAAAACTTGAAACAAATGCCAATTTGCAAGCACAACCAATAGATGGAGGCCAGCACATAAAGCCAGACTTTTAAAACTATAAACCAGATGCTAAAATGCCAAATTGGAGCCAATGCCATTTGCAAGGGTTGCGTAAGATGCAAGGTGGATTGTTGTATGATCATATTTGATTGAAGACAATGATTTGCGCACAGTTATCAAGTGATAAAAGGTGTAGTTTTAAAACTTCAATGGAAAATGCACATGGTAAGGAAGGCATGAATGGAGGAGCTCACACGCTGGTTTTGTAAGAAGACATTTCAAAGCATTGCAAACATATACAAGAAATATAGCCTCTGCAATAACCTAGAAAGTTGTGCAGGAAGACAATTTTAGAGCACTATAAAAACATACAAATTTCCAATGGCAAGTGCATAGCATGGAGGGTCGTGTAGCAAATGACAGGTATTTGTAAGAAGGAGCCCACACTGAATTGAAATAAATTTCCAACCAAATGCAAAGTGGCTGGTGTCATATTAAATAGAGGCTATGCTGGATATTTTTAGGAGGATCTACGTAGCATACATCAAAGACCAAGCACATAGATTGCTTTTAATACCTACCCAAATAACCAAATCTTGCACAATATCATGGGTTAGAGATTTGTGCAAGAATTTAAAAGATAGAGGCCTACGCTATGATAAACACCAACAAGACCCTGCACTAGAAATGAGATGGATTCTGCACTAGACAATGTGGGTGGAGGAATGCCCAAGTCACCAAGAAAGGGCTGTGTAATGTCCTATGAAAAGCCTACGCAACACTGGAAACAATATGAAAGTCTATGCAACAAAATATATGAGGTAGTCCCCGAAGCTGTAGCAAATGCTCATTGAAATGCAAAGAATGATATTCAAAATGCTAAGTTTATTCAAGGGGTTTTGAAGGAAATAAGCAAATTTTATTGGCAAATATAAATGCCAAGATGTGAAAGAAAGACTTGCACTGGAATAATAGGCAGTCTACGCAGATAGTAAAGACATTAAAAAATACCAAAACAAATGCAATTTTGGCAGGTTTAACATGAAGGAAGCCACATAATATTATGAAAGCTATTAGATAACATTCAAGAAAATGTAATTGGCAGTTTCAATGCCAAGCTGGAGAGCCACGTGAATAAAAGGAGCTGCATGAATCTCCAAAATCATGCACATTGTGAATGAAGATCCAACGTAGAAGCTGAAGTGGGGATTGTGTAGCACTTAGAAGGTGCATGTTTAGAGGAAAGAGTTTGCACATGTGCAAAAGGCATAAAGGAGAAGATAGCCCAAGGTCTGTATAATCTATGAAAGGAGTGAGAAGATTTAAAAAAAAAACCACAAAGCAGAGTGCTGCACAGAGTATGTGGCAAGTATAAATAGAGGATGTTGCATACAAATTTAAAGAAGACATCTTGCATTGGAGGACCAGACACCCACGACATGTTGGAAGGCTACATAAGCATGTTAAATCTCAGCAATGCTTGAAGGCCGCACAGGAGGAGAAGCATGTGCAGGCTTAAAATGTTTAAAATGGATTATCCCACATTGGTGGGGTGAGGATATTTTTAGATATTTTTATACAACGATGCTTGTATAGTTGTTTGAATAAGAACCAAGAGGCCCACTAGCAGACCCCTTGGCTGGAGGAATATAGTACGCAGTGGGCCCCTAAATTTTGAGCAAAAATGTATAGAAAGCTTTAAAAACTTCAAACCCATATATCCCACATTGACCCCGCATGAGCAATTTTAGATGTTTATAAGCTACGACACACAATAGGTAATATGAAGAAGCAAAGAGGAAGTTATCCATACGTGAGAAGCTAGTGCCTCGAGAAGCATGCCTAGTCAGTCGACACCCAAATTTTGTAGGTGAGGTGGCAGCCAACTGGCGGTGATGGGTGGACACGTGGTAGATGGTCATTCACTCATGTCGGAAAGAGGACATCTACAAAATGGCTTGCGACTATGCGACTGAGCTTGTCGCGCATGAAAATTGAGATGACCAAAAAGGCTCACGAGTGAGTAGCCAAGCTCATTGCACATTCACACAGGACACAGTTGCTCAGTCACAGACAAAAAATTGGCTAGTTGCGCACTCACACAAGATTTGCAGTGGAGTAAAAAAGTGTTGCGACTGAGCGATCAAGGCTAGTTGCGCAGTCATAGAGGCTATGTAGAGGTGGATTTTCAGAGCCAACTAGGAGGTGACACTTGGTGAAATCTGGAGACTTGCAAAGGAAAAGGGAAAAAATGAGTTAAATAATCTATGCAAAATATAAAATCAAAGTTAAAATTGCAGAATGATATAATTTAGACTATATTCAAAAAATTCATAAGTTTAAATGATGCACAAGCAAAAGAATGATTTCAATAGATGGTCAGATTTTGTGTAGACATATAAGTGTCATATATCATCGGAAAGGTCTCAAAATGAGGATTCTGATTTTGTCAGCCTTTTGAATGCAGATCAAATCAATTTTTTTCAGTTAGAGAAAGAGGAAGTTGTAGATATTTTCTGGGAGAAGAAGGATAGGTGTTAGTTACT
Source organism: Thuja plicata (assembly GCA_018584345.1). Lineage (NCBI taxonomy): Eukaryota > Viridiplantae > Streptophyta > Pinopsida > Cupressales > Cupressaceae > Thuja > Thuja plicata. The sequence continues at coordinate 603,779 of MU227209.1, forward strand.
AAATTTGTTCTTCTCATTTCTCTATATCTCAGATTCTTCTCCATTGTATAGGGATGATAAAATTAATGCTGCAAGGTAGCTTTCTAATTTTGGTGTCTGGTTTTGAGTCCTTTGTTATGTAGATGTATTGAATCAGAATTTTTTAATGAAAAACAAATGGAATCCATTACCAGTATTTGTCTGATGTCTTTATGTTTGATCCCGAATATTTGTGCATAAATTTGTAAGGCATTTTAGTGCACTAGTTATAAGGTAATTATGAATTTGTGTTTTAGTTTATTTCAAGGAAAGAGTAAATCTTATAGACAAGTTTAGAGGTTTCAAGGTTGGATATGAATCTAATGTCCAGGTGTTAGAGTGAAAAGAGTGAAATGTAAGGCATTTCATTTGGGTCCTTTATGTTTGGATTTAGAGAGTTTTTTGTGAATGTACATTTATATGAATCTGTTGCTTCTTTATTCAGTTGTCACCATCAATTCATAAAATCAATTCAATTTGTTTTTATGTTTAAAGAGCTGCAAATGATTTTTTATATTTAGTGTTATGGATAGGAATCCATCTCATGATTCACTAAAAGAAGTGTATCTAATAGGTACACTCGCCTGAGCCTTTGAGCTCAAAGTATAGGAGGATTGTTTGATCCTTGTTAATTATCCTTTTCTTTGACAAGGTCAGGGAAAAATGCTAACAGATCAGACTAAGAGTTTCAAGTAGGGTAATCTTTAAGAAACCCCCCTTTCAAAAAAGGTGTAAAAAATTGGCAAAATTTAGAAAACTACAAAGGAAATTATTAATTTTATTGGCAAAATTTTTTTCTTTTCAAAGAAAAAAATAATCTCATTTGGCCAATTGTGTTTTTGTTTCAAAACTACCAAAATATATATTGGCAAATAAAAAATAGTATTTATAGTATAAAAAATATATATTGGCGAATAAAAAATAGTATTTATAGTATAAAAAATATATATTGGCGAATATTCAAAACATAGTGTTAGGAATACATGTCAAGTTGGGTGCTACATGTCATTTACTAATGACCATTTTGTGAGGATAGTTTGCGTAGCTTCAGCAAGATAGAAGGAGGGTTGATGGCTAATGGTTACAAAGATTCTCAATGGTCATGTTGATGGTGTGCATGACTTCGGCTATTATATTGGTGGTTTAGAATTGTAGGCCATGAAGATATGCAAAGGTCAAGTAAGTTTGTGGTTGACAGTTTTGCATTTGCGTAGCTTTGGCACAATTTGTGGTGACTGGTGACAGTGTGCGTAGCTTCAAAAGGCTAAAAGGAGGGTTGATGCTGATAGTTATGAAGATACGTAATGGTTAGGTTGATGGCATGCATGACTTTGGTGGTTATGTTGGTAGTTTAGAGTTGAAGGCCACAAAGATACGTAAAGTACAGGTTGACAGTGTGCGTAAATTTAGAAGTTATGATTGCAGGTAGGATATGAGGGTTCTGAGGCCACACTAGCAGTCTGCGTAGCTTCGCCATGAAGTTACAGTGACATTGAAAATTGAAGTGCAATTAATGAGACTTATCGATGCCAAGATTTTGATTAGCCATTAAAAATGATAATTTTTATGAGATATGAGTTGTGATTCGTAAACATTCATTATTTTTCTTTTCGGAGTCAAGTCACCTTACGTGAAACATTCCTTCAAAATCTAATGTGGCTTCCAAGTTGTCCGTTCAAAATTTAAAATTGTAGCTAGGATATGGTGGTTCCGAGGACACGCTGGCAGTCTACATAACTTGAGTAGTACATAATCTAGGCCAAGATTTTTATTAGACATTAAAAAGGATAATTTTATGAGATATGAGTTGTTATTCATCAAAATTCATTTACGGGATATGAGATGAGATTCAGCAGGATGTCCTCAATCATCTTATGTCTGCAGCATGGGATCATGCAACTAGTTATGCTGGATACCAAAGCAACATGTTCAAACTCAAAGTAGAACATGACAAGGCAGAGATGCGCACCATTTTTTATGATCGTGGCTTTGACCAGGAGGGGTTCCAAGAGGAGGTGATCTAGTTATTTGCTGGTCTATGCATCGACTAATCTTTTTTTATTTGCGGATAGTAATATTATATTATGGTTTATACTATAACATATTAACAAATTACTATTAGTCTATTAGTATTAGGATATGTAGGAGTCGACTGTCAGACTTTCAGACTAGGCTTTTGTAATTTCCTCTGAAAGTTTAATGGATCTTAGAAAATTTTTTGATACTTGTAATTTTTAAATATGAAATTCAAATGTACTTTTCATTTTGGTTTTGGAAACAGTTGGAAGCTTGTCGCTTCTCCTTCTGGAGAAACCAAAACTGTTCAGAACTTCAGTCACTCAGTGAAACTCAATCAGTGATTCAGTTACCAGTATTATGTATACCTAATACCAGTTTTTGTATTTAATAGTAATACTATATACATATGAGAACTAGAAGAATCTTTTTCAAATAGTGTTACTATTTTTAGTTTTATGCATTATTTGCTAATACTTCAAATTTCAATACTAAATAGTCAATATCGTAACATGTTACGTGAATCATGAAATTGAACAATAGTTTTATAAATTGAAAAATATATAAATTGTAATTATTAATTAACTTGAACTTTGAAGTATCTGTGAGTGTGAACTATGATTCTGTATAAAATTATAAATACCTATTAACTAATTCAGAATGCTAAATCATGATTCACTTCACTGACTGAATGAGAAGTCTGACACTTCTGAAATCTAAATCCCACATGGCACATGGAAATTTGGAACCCACTCCAAGCTCCAAAGTTACGCCTGGCTATTTCATAACTTCTCAACGGTTAATTTATTATGATGGTGATGGGTTCTGAAGTTACGCCTGGATGTTTTGTAACTTCTCAATGGTTAAGTTTTTATGATGGTTAGGAGTTCTGAAGTTACGCCTAGCTATTTTGTAAGTTCGTAACTTCTCAACGGTTAAGTTTTTATAATGGTGATGGCTTCTGAAGTTATGCCTAGCTATTTCGTACCTTCTAAACAGTTAAATTTTTATGATGGTTAGGGGTTTTGAAGTCCCAACTAACTTCGTGCATAACTTCATAAGGTGTTGAAAAGTGAGAGTAAGTTGCATGCCACATGGAAAGTGCAGAAGAATGAAATATCTACAGAGCTTTAGTAGGGTTTCTTGGCTGTTTATGATGACGGTTACAACTTATGAAGTACAAGTGTCATGCTAGGATGTGTCATAACATCTCAAGGTTTCATTTCCCTAGTCAGTTTAACAGTCCCAAAGTTTTGAAAAGGTGTTGCATGACTTCACAAGTCTCAAATTATTAGGATTTCAAATTCAAAGGGCCAAGGGCCAAGGCCCCTGATTTGCAGGTAGAAATTTAGCAAAGTTGAGATAGGGACCTAGGGTTAGATGTACCATTAGCATAACTTTAGAAATATGCCAATTATCTTCTCTTGGATCGCCACCAAATCTATGTTGGAAGTGACAGTTGACAGTGACACTTTTCTGAAAAAGGTAATTACTAATTTCATATGTGTGCGCTTGATGAGATTTTAATTTTTAATAGAGTAGGTGGCCTGGTGGCTAGTTGTGAGTTTCTTATTAGTTATTAAATGCAGTTCACACTTCACAAAGCATCCATAATTTTTAGAGTTGAAGATAAATAGAGAGTTGAAACCTTTAAGTGCAGAAAAAGAGCTTATTACTTAGAGTTTAGTATACATAAAGAATGGAAGAACAAGGATCTCCTGATGTTTTTGTAGTACCAGGAAAGAGTTTTCCTTCAAGAACAAAGAGGCCAAACATATACGCTGAAGAATGGATGAAACTATTTCCTAGATCCTCAAATTTTCAATCAGTTAATGCTTATGAATGGAGGGACCCTTATGCATTTTGCAGGGATGTTGTCTGCCCAAACAAAATTGGGTATGAGCTCTTCATGTATTTCTATAACAATAGATTGAGAGGCCCTCATGTTTCAAACCCATGGGATAGGAACTTGGGAAAGTTGATAGTACCTGAGGTATTTTTGGATGTAGACCTCATGAAAGTGCTAATTGAAGCAAACAATCTAGTGACACAAGCTTTCCACAGGCAGGACAAGTCTATACTCTACATGTTAGATAGAGCAACTTTTATTCAAGCTTCTGATCTTCAGGGACCTATGAGTGTGGATATTGACCTAGTAGAAGAGGAGGCCCTATTTCATAGACATAAAAGTTACTACACTGGAGGGGTTATGAGGAAGCATATTCCTAGACAAAATAAAGAGGAAGGTTTGTTGCCGAAGAAGGTTGCATATTCATTTGATATTGAGTTTTTTTCCCTATTTCTAGAATACCATCTATGGTCTACTCAAAGTTATTGGAATAGATGGAGGTTTGACAGCGACTCCTGACATTTATGTCATGGCTACAGATGTTTAGGACCTATACACCAACAAGGAGTTTGATTATGTGGGGCACATAATCAATGTAATGCACACTGAGTTGATGATGGCAAAGACTGATTTGAAAAGCTTCAAGTTCAATCACTACTCCATACTAATGCACCTGATCCTCTATTGCAATATTGGCTACATCAACCTAGAGTTCATCAATGAGAACGAGAATGTAGGAGGAATTGTTCTGCTTTAGCTCTCGACCAGGTTATGGGATAGAAGTCACCATTTCTCTAATTCCATTACTTTTTATAGTGATTTTGTGGATCCAATAATGAACATGTTAGGTATTGTGAGGAATAGATTTCCTTTACTAGTTAGAAAATTTATTAGACCCCTAGCATTTAAAATTGACAATGAAATTAACCACAATTGGGGTGATACATTTTTTTTAAAGAATTTTTCTGTTATAAGAGTGTATGCTTGCCCCAACCTCCACACGTATTGCCAAATGTTGGAATAGTCCCAAGGGATAACTGAGAGGAGGGGGGGGTGAATAAATTATCAGCTAGTTTAATTCTTTTCTCCAATTAATTATAGAATAATATTAAGAATTAACACATTTAGATAACACAAGATAGAACACAACAATTTTGGTTATGGGGAAACCAAATAGGTAAAAACCCTGGTGGGAATTAGCACCCACAAGAACTGTACTTGAGTATAATAATCCCTATTAGGAGATATTACAACCCTATTAGGAGTTGATCTTTACAATTCAATAAGTACAGTGACCTAGTTAAAGGTCAGACCCTATTAGGAGTCTTTTACAAATAACCCTGTTAGGGGTGAGGACTCACTGTTCAAAAAGCTCACTGCTAAAATGATGAAGGTTGCAATGTTTAGTAAAATAGATATAAAATATATATAATAAATGAACTATTTGGGTAGACCTACTATCTTGATCAATTCCAATGAATTATAATCTTCTTCTTCTTATTCACATAGATCTTCAACTTTTACTGTCTAACTTTCTGCTCTGCTCTATCTTATCTTTTTCACTTCATTTTTTTTTCACTCTTAGCAATCAAATTTAAACTTCTATATGTATCTTCCCCAAGGATAAGGTCATGATATATTTTGGAAACACTTCATCACAATTGAAATTAGAACCGCGCAACTCAAGATGAGTGGACACGTTGCTTCACATAGTTGGCTCTACTAAGTTAACTCAAACATCACGCTTCTTTTAAAACATGTTTAGCGACTTTGGATAATCAACATTAAATCATAAATAAACATGAATACAAACACACATATCCTAAAGATAGGTGCAACTCAAGAAACAATGTAAATATGTTAGCTCTTAATAGATGATCTTCAAAAACTTTAACTGCCAAAATAGATTAACATAACTCTACCGAAACTACATATATGAATTTACGTGAATGCACATAGTAACCAGAACATGTCTACACCATGGAAATACACACCCAAGGCTCCAAAACATCTATACTAATAATTGCATATAGGGCACCGTTGTATATTATATGTTGTCATCAATGACAAACATACAATCAACAATTTTCACAGAAGCAAATCTCCAACAATCTCCCCCTTTGACATTGATGGAAACAAATGATTAAAAACACCATCAATCCAAAAGTGATTCCTTTCTTTTTACAATCTTCTCAATATCCTCATCAAGGGTTCCTCTTCACTCCTATAGCTCCTCTGACTGTGTTTTTATTTTCATGACTATATAATCCCCCAGAGTATATGCTCCCCCTTACTATATACTCCCCCTTTTACATCAATGGAAATGGGTACCAAACATAGATAAGCATAGGTACTACTCCAGAAGTAGAGTAGTCAACCATTCATCAGTCACTAGGGACTGATCTTCTTTTCTGCAAATTCTAATCAGACTTAGGAAAGGGAATTACTCCTAGCTTCTCCTTGAGATACTCAAAAGTATCTTTTGATAAAGGCTTTGTAAAAATATCTACTAACTATTCTTTAGTGCTCACATAATCTAACTTTACTTCTCTATCTACAACTTTTTCTTTTAGAAAGTGATATTTGATCTCAATATGTTTTGCCTTTGCGTGCATCACAATATTTTTTGACATATTGATAGTGCTAGTGTTATCACAGTGAATAACAATTGGATAATCAATATGAATACCAAAGTTTTTAATTATCTATTTGATCCAAACCATTATTGAACAATTCAATGCTGCTACAACATACTTAGCTTCTAATGTTGACTGAGAGATACAGTTCTACTTCTTGCTTGTCCAAGTAACCAACCTGTCTCCAAGAAATACTTCTCCTCCTGCAGTACTTTTCCTGTCATCAATAGAACCTGCCCAATCTGCATCTATATATATGTGAAGTTGTATATTCTCTAAGTTAGGATACCATAAACCATAGTCTATAGTCCCCTTTAAGTATCTAAATATTATTTTTTATTTCTATTAGGTGATTTTGTTTAGGTTCAGCTACAAATCTTCCAACAATGCCAACTGCATTGGAAATATCTAGTCTAGATTGAGTAAGATATATGAGTTTTCCAATCATAGACTTGTATAGTGTCTTGTCAACTGCTATGGAATCATCATCTTTAGAAAGATTGATTCGTATTATCATGGGGGTGCTTACTAGTTTGTAGTCTTCCATTTTGAAAGTTTTCAATATCTCCTTCACATACTTAGACTGATTTATGAATATGCCTTTGTTTGTTTGTTTTACATTCTATCCAAAAAAATATTTGATAGGTCCAATCATGCTCATTTCAAACTCACTTTGCATCTCTTTGGAAAATTCTTCATTAAGCTTGTCATTACCTTCAAAGATAATGTCATCAACAAAAATAGCAACAAGTAGTAATCCTTCATCTGTCTCTCTTATGAATAAGTTACAATTTGTTGCTCCTTTTCTGAATCCTGTCTTTGTTAAGTGACCATCAAGTCTCTTATACCATGTTGTTGGGGCCTGTTTAAGTCCATAAAGTGATTTCTTTAGTCTGTATACCATGTCTATTTTTTTTGATAGATTAAATTCTTTAGGTTGTTCTATGTAAACTTCTTCCATCAAGTCACCGTTCAGAAAATCTGACTTGACATCAAATTGATATACTTTAAAGTTCTTGAATATTGCATAGGCCAAAAAAAACTTGATAGCTTCTAGTCTGCTCACAGGAGAAAATGTATTAGTGTATTCTATTCCTTCTCTCTACGCATATCCTTTACATACCAATCTTGCTTTGTTTCTTACCATTGTACCTTCTTCATTCATCTTATTCCTAAATATCCACTTTGTTCCAATCACATTCTTGTCATGAGGTCTAGGGACCAGTTCCCATGTATCATTCTTGATTATCTGATCAAATTCTTCTTGCATAGGTTTTTGCCAATCTGAATCATTGCACGCATCTTCAATACTTAAGGGTTCAATATGAGAAAGTAAGCATACCTCTTCATCAACGGTTGAACCTTTTTCTCTGGATCTTGTCAAGAATTTAGCGCTCTAATCTCCAATGATCTCTTCCTTAGAGTGGTATTTTGATGTGTATTTTGAGTTTTTAGGAGTGACACTCTCATATGTAATCTGTGATTCTTCTCGACTTAGTTCAGGATTGTTACATGAAACATCAATATAGTCAAACATTTTTTCAATAACTATGTCCTTACTGATAGGTCTGGGTTCATCTTCAATCATGGGAGCACAATCATAGTATCTTTCTTGAATCATAAACTTCTCATCAATCTTTACATGAGTACTTTCAATGATCTTCTTCAATATTAGATTAAAACATCTATAGGCTTTGATTTTAGTAGAGTAACCAAGAAAAATACCTTCATTGCTTCTAGCATCAAACTTGCCAATACTGTCATCTCTCTTGATGTAGTACTTGCTTCCAAAGACTCTAAAGTATTTTATAGTAGGTACATTACCAAACCAAAGTTCATAAGGTGTCTTGTTTAAGCCTAGTCTTAACTGGATTCTATTGATAGTATATACTATTGTATTGACTGCATCTCTCCAATAGGTATGGGAAACCTTTCCTTCAATCATGACAGTGCACGCTATGTCAAGTATTATCTTATTCCTTCTCTCTGCAATCCCATTCTGCTAAGGGGTTCTAGGTGCACTTAACTATCTTTTGATTCCATGTTCTTCGTAGTAATCATAAAATTGGTTAGAGGTCAATTCTCCTCCTCTCTCAAATCTCAGACATTTTATCTTTAATCCAAATTCATTTTCAACTTTAGCTTTGAATACTTTGAACTTTTCAAAAGATTCAGATTTGTCTTTTACGAATGTGTATAGTCAGAAAATGGAAGCACTTCCATTGTAGATGTGTTTATCCTTCTGAGTAAGTGGTTTGGGGTCATGGTGAGCGCCTTTAATGGGTTCCTGACTTTGACATGGCTTCCTCCTTGATTTATTCCTCTTTCCAGTCATGTTTGGCCTGATTTCTACATTCTGAATGGCAGACTGATGATTCTGGGCTTCAGGGTCAAGGTCAACATTTCAGGTCTATGTTGACCTCGACCCTGAACAAGGTCAGGGTTGACCTCAACCTTGACCCAGGGTTCAGATCTTGGAGTCTTGCAGTTTTAGGAGGTCGACCTTTGCAAAAAGTATTTCCTGCTTCCAGGTCGGCTATTTTGGGTTCCGAAGCATTGATTCCAAAATTATATTTAATATAAGTCCTCTCCTAGGGATAAAGGCTTTAATGGGATTTAATTCTCCTATGTATGCCTCCTTGGATGATTGTGCCCTAATTTCATAGAAAAGGGAAGCTTTCTCTCTCATTTTCTCTAAGCATTAAGAACGATCATCAAGCGAAGCTAAGAAAGATTGAGGATTATCATCAAGAATTCCTAATTGAGATAAAGCATCATCAAGTAAAGTTCAAGCAAGCATCCATTTATTAAAGCATCCATTTCCATTAAGGAGATCCATTGGAGGCCATTGAAGGTTTGAAGCTACAAGGTGTCCTTTTGGTGATCTCTCCATCCACCTTCTTCCAAGCCTATTCCAAATTCAAGAACCCATTCAAGACTTGGTGTTGGAGATCTACAAGAAAGAGATCAAAGACATCCTACCTTTTCTACATTCCACATTTTGAAGCATACTTGTGGATTCAAGGATTCGAATCCGTCACAAGGACTTTTCCAAGCAAGGTGAATTTATGCATTTACTTTGTCTATTTATGCAATTTCAATTACATATATTTGAGGTTAATTCCAAAACTGGGGTTTGACAAAGGCAAACCCCTCCCCCACAACAAAACAATCTCCTTTTTCTTGCAGGTACAGGTACAGAATAGTGGATTTGAACCTAGATCTGGATTACCCTTTTCAGTAAACTTTCAGGATCTGCGAACAAAGTCACTTTCAGATCTATGCAGGTTAGGTTCGACATTATTGGGTCAGGGTTGACATTTGTGGGTCAAGGTCAGCCTTTTTTAGAAGATGACATCAGAATAGAAAACAATTTCTGGGTTTTGTTCATCTCTGCGTTTTAGTTTGGTATCAACTATCAATTTTTCTAGAAAATATCTACATACCTCAAAAAATAGCATTCTTTGACCTGCAATATTTCAAGGTTAGTGCATTTCTCCCACCTCTTCAATTACTGTTATACATCATTTCTATACATATAATTAACAGAATTTAAGGTATTTCCTTTGTCATTCTCCTTTCCAAATAGTTGATTCATTTGTGTATTAACCCTTCTCTTGGGTTGATCAA
>MU227209.1:620113-630304 GCA_018584345.1 Thuja plicata
TCAAAGAACAATTTACATATCAATCACTTCCCCCATTTTCATATCTTACATTTTAGTAACATAATCAATTCTTCACAAAACAAACAAAACATTTCAATAATTCCAAATTCTTTATGTTACATTTTGGAGAATTTATACCTTACAAAATGCAACCCACGTCATCCTGGAAAATTCATCAAAAAACAAAATGAAATACCTCTCTCCATAGTATGATCTTGTTTGAGTGGGACCACATAGGTCTGTATGCATTAGATCCAATTTGTTTTCTGCTGAATTTTGTTTACTTCTGAATGAAATCCTTACATGCTTTCCCATCACACATTCCCTACACATAGTATCAACTAGTCTTGCAATACTAGGAAGGTCTCTTACTGCCTTTACATTGCTTATCTTTACTATATTGTCAAAATTGATATGACAAAGTCTCTTGTGCCATAGCCAACTGTCATCCACTTTTGTAACAAAAAAAATTACTTCAGAGTTAAGATTAAAAACATTACCTTTGGTCTTTGAGCCCAATGCAATCATCTCTCTTTCTTTGTTTGTGATAATACATCTGTTTTTCTTGAATTCAAGCTGATATCCTTTATCTAACAGTTGTCCAATACTTAGTAGGTTATGATGCAAACCATCAACATAAAGAACATCACCTGTCTTGTTCTTTCCATCTAAGGTGATAGATCCTCTACCTAAGGTGATAGGTTTGGGAGTGTTATCTCCAAATATAACCATTCCCCCTTTGTACTTATATAGATGTCTAAATCTATCTTTGTCACCTGTCATGTGATGTGAACACCCGCTGTCAATGATCCAGTTAGTTCTGATGTCTTCTTTGGAAACTAATGCTAACTCTTGTGCTTTCTTTTCATCTTCATTGTCCATATCTTCAAGCATTTTATCAATGTCTTTAATGGAAATGAATCCAATTTCAACTTCTCATGAGTCATCATCAGTTACACCATCTTCAACATGATAGCATTATTTAGTATATTTGGGCTTGTAATTTGATTTGAATTTCTTGACCCTTGTAGGACACTTGGATGCAAAGTGGCCAACTTTGTTGCATGAAAAACATTTGAATGGTATCTATCCTTCATATTTCCCTTTACCTTATCTTTTCTTCTTAGCAATCATAGCAATTATTTCTTCTAATTTAGTATCAACTTCTTCTTTTTCATTATTGCTAGAGATGTTCAAGGATTTCTTACCATGGACTGAGGCTTTGAAAGTTGTTTCCATTTTAGGTTATGTCTTCAATCTTGATATCTCAAATGCAAATATTTTTCTAATTAGGGACACTCTTTTGAATTGTATGGTTTCATCCAGGATGTTAATCTTGCTTTCATAATTTATTGTCAATGTGGTCACCAGTTTGTCCATTATATCATCCTCTAAAATTTCTCCACCATTGTTCCTAATACCTGATACTGCTTCATTAATCCTTTGATTGTAAGATCTGATGTTCTCTTCAAGTAGCATCTCTAAATTATAGTATATTTTCTTCCATGTCTTTCTACGCGCATTCTTTGCTTGGATGTCTCCTTCAAACATATCTTATAAGTATTTCCAGATTGAATATGCTTTTTCTGCCTTCTTGATCTTAGAAAATTCACTGTCAGACAGGGCACTGATTAGGGCTTCTTTGGCAATTGCATTATGAGTGAATGCTTCTTTTTGTTTATTTGTAGAATCTTCTTCTGCAAGGTCTTTCAAGGTGGGAACATCAATTGCATGAGTAGCAATCTCACAGATCTCAAAACCAATGCACTAAAGATGTGTTATCATTTTTTTCTTCTAGTTAAGATAGTTCTCTCCATCAAACTTAGGACTCTCTTTCCCGAAGTATGCCATTTGATCTACGTTAAGCTGTTAGGATTACTCTCCAAGGCACTTGGATCTGATACCAATTTTTGGAATAGTCCCAAGGGATAAGTGAGAGGGGGGGTGAATCAATTATTAGATATTTTAATTCTTTTCTCCAATTAATTATAGAATAACATTAAGCATTAACACATTCAGATAACACAAGATAGAACAATACAATTTTGGTTACGGGAAACCAAATAGGTAAAAACCCCAATGAGAATTAGCACCCATAAGAACTGTACTTGAGTATAATAATCCCTGTTAGAAGATCTTACAACACTATTAGGAGTTGATATTTACAATGAAATAAGTATAGTGACTTGGTTAAGGGTCAGACCCTGTTAGGAGTCTTTTACAAATAACCCTATTAGGGGTGAGGATTCACTATCCACAAAGCTCACTGCTAAAATGATAAAGGCTGCAACCTTCAGTAAAAAAAAATATACACTATATCTGATAAATGAACTGTTTGAGTAGACCTGCTGTCTTGACCAGTTCCAATGAATTGTAATGTTCTTTTGCTTATTCACATAGATCTTCAACTTTTACTGTCTAACTTTCTGCTCTGCTCTGTCTTATCTTTTTCACTTCATTTTGTTTTCACTCTTAGCGATCACATTTGAACTTCTATATGTATCTTCCTCAAGGATAAGGTCACGAAGGCTTTTGGAAACACTTCATCATCTTCCTTGTTGTCTTAACTAAGCATGCAATAAAAATTAGGACTGTGCAACTCAAGATGAGTGGACACATCGCTTCACATAGTTGGCTCTACCAAATTAACTCAAACATCATGCTTCTTTTAAAACACGTTTAGCACCTTTGGATAATCATCATTAGCTCATAACTAAAAATGAATACAAACAAACATATCCTGAAGATAGGTGCAACTCAAGAAACAATGTAAATACGTTGACTCTTAACAGATGATCTTCAGAAACTATAACTTCCAAAATAGATTAACATAACTCTATTGAAACTGCATATCTGAATCTGCGTGAATGCACCTAGCAACCAGAACATGTCTACACGATGGAAATAAACATGCAAGGCTCCAAAAAATTTATACCGATAGTTGCATATAGGGCATTGCTATATATTATATGTTGTCATCAATGACAAACATACAATCAAAAATTTGCATAGAAGCAAATCTCCAACACCAAAATATGTCCAAAAAAGATTGGCAATAGTAGAATTCATGTGGCAGCTTATCATGATGGATAGAGAAAACTTAGGCCCTAAAAGACATAATGGAACCTTTCTGGTAAGGAGGTTCCAAACAGGGGATTTCTCTATAGGTAAAGATGTTGTAGACCAAATCCATGAATTCTTGAGATAATTCAGATTGCCATGTGCTAAAGCAAGGATGTATGACCCTGAAAACTTCATTAGAGGAGCATTGAGAGAAATGAGGAATCACAATTTGGCTCAAAATTAGCCTATGGAAGATGAGGATATTATTTGAAATTTGGTCAGTGAAGATATCTATGAGGAAGAGAACCCTTAAATAGAAAAATATTGTAAGGGTAGAGGAAGAATTGAAAAAGGTAGACCCTACCTTCCCCGGTTTCTTTCCTTATCTCAAATACATGTCAAGAATTGATACACGTATAGAAAACTACGAAGATATTATGTCTAAATTGCCAGACATCCCTAAGGAGAAGGAGGAGGAAATAATAAGCCCTAAGGAAGTTGAACTTGATGTGGTATTTATGGTAGAAATAGAACAAGCTGAGCCATCCACATCTGAGCAGGGGACATCAAAGAAACAAAAGTTGATGAATGTACCACAAAAGGAAAGGTAAAAGGCACTACAAATCCTACCAGGTAATTGCAATTACTTTGTTGACTTAAGACAAAAAATTTTGACATCAAAGGAAGAAGAGGGAGAAAATGCCCTAGATGAGTTAGAATTGGCTGCAACTAGATTGGATGATAGGGTCATGCAAGCTAAAGAGTTTATAGAGGATGATGAATTCATCAAGTCTGATGAGTTTAAAAGTTTTCTCTTTAGAGTTAAGCATAATGAATTAACATTGTCTTTGAAACCAGGGGAATCACAAGATACTCAAGATAGTCACCATTATCCAACATTTTGACCTCTCACTAGTCAGTAGGAAATTAATAGCAATATTGTGAAATGTCAACAAATAATTGCTTACCTTGGTCCAGCTTCCTCTGAATTCTGATTCTAAAAAATGCTGAATCCTATGTTTACTGTTGCAAGATTTCTATTTGTAAATCTGGCCCTCCAAAATTTTGTAACAAGAAACAAAAAATAAAAGACTAACAAATCTCATATTAATTTATATCAATCCATGATTCAAATTTCCATTTTTTTTAAATTCCCTGGGTTTTGGCAAAAATGTGCCAAGCGAATGTAGGAATTAACAAATGGTTAGAAAAATAGGTTGTGGTCAATATAACAATTAATTAATGGTTGTCAAAATAGGTCATGTTCTATATAACAATTAATTAATGGGTGGAAAAATAGGTCGTGGTTAAGATAACAATATAAACCATTTGGCTATTTTACATTTTATATGCAATTCATAATTAATACCCTTGGTGAATAAGAGACCATTAAAAGAACCACGTCAGATTGGTTAAAGGAAAATATATTGGTCAACCTCATCAAATGGAAAATCTTATTGGTGATTCCAATGAATATATAACCATTACCGTGTCAAGATTGGGAAATTTGGGCCACCGTATACCGTGCATGATTCCCCAATTTCGCCAAAAATATTTCCTAGAATTTGCCAAAAGGTGAATATTTGCCACTAAAAATTATGATGGTTTCAAGAAAGAACAACCAAAGATGAATTAGGTTATCAAAAACTAGATTCAAGGCTACCGAGAAATAGAGGTATTAATCAATCACATTAGGTGATACATTGTACATGTGATTTTAATGGGTCTGTAATCAGCAATTGTAGATTGCATACACTTTGGTCAATAAATATTTTTGTCTACATTCTAACAAGTGTAGAAAATAGAAGAAATCCTTTCAAGAAAGGTGGATTTAACAATCCTTTATAAATCTCTTAATCGAGTGCACACTAAATAGTGTTTCTAAAGCTCTTAATAGAGTAGACCTTAACCAACCTCCACATAATAATCCTAACAGGGTAGATCATCATAAGTGATCAAATTGTAAGCCTTAAACGACCCCTTCCATTCTACAGATAGTGAAGCTTTGTGGGTTTCATCCCCAGTGTAGTTTTTACCTTCTAATAGGGGTTTTCTATGTTACCAAATCTTGTGTCATGTGTCTATACATTTCATGAGTGTTTCTATGAATGTTTTACATGCTTATTGAATTATGAATTGATGTTACATACACAAAGATAGATTAGCATATATGAATGGTAATACAATGATTAATAAAATGGATAAAGGTTAATTGATAAAAAATTTAGGGGTACTGATTCACCCCTCCCCTCTCAGTACACCATTCCATTATTTCTAACAAGTAATACGTGCAACACCTTTACTAGAGGATCAATTATTCTTAAGAGAAATTTTGAATGGACTGCTGCTAGAATTTAAGATCAATTCTTCTTAAGAGAAATTTTGAATGGAATATTTCTAGAATTTAAAGAGTGAAGTACAATATAAAGTAGTATTTTTCCATGAACTAATTAGATATAAACCAAAGCAACAAAATTATAGTATGTTACAAGTAGAAAATAAATGATATACTTAGGAAAAATGAATGTGTCAACAACCCATACAATTTACAAATCCTCTTATAATTGAGACCTTTTATCATACAGAACATGATGAAGATATTTGGTAACTCCACACCAAAGGGAGCTTGTAAGATATTATATAGATCAAATTTGTTGAAGCTCTTCTTCATGATTTATGGTATCTATAGTCTTATAGTTTCCAAACACTTCTTATTTTTGTCTCCACCATTACCAGTAAATTACCAAGCATGAGGAATGTAGTATAACACCCATAGAACCACCCAATAATGCCATCCATGATTTATTTCAGCCACAATAAAAAATAGTTGAGAGGTATAGAAGCAAAAATTATTGAGACAAACACATACAAGGATTGTTCAAGCATTGTCACTGTGGATTTGAAACCTCAACATTGAAGAATAAAAAATCTATGTATGATCATTGAAATAAGCCCATCACACTTATTGGAATTTGTTAGGTCATAACACTAGCTATATACTCCAAATTTTTTCCATATGATGATAGTCATACAATATGATATACA
Source organism: Thuja plicata (assembly GCA_018584345.1). Lineage (NCBI taxonomy): Eukaryota > Viridiplantae > Streptophyta > Pinopsida > Cupressales > Cupressaceae > Thuja > Thuja plicata. The sequence goes on from MU227209.1 coordinate 626,222, forward strand.
TCAAGCTAGTAAAGTTATAATTGATGAACATGTTGGCCAATCACATGCTTTAATTCCACTAATTTGTATAGTTTTCGCCCTTGATGAAAATTAATTACATGTTTAATCTATTGTATGACTAATTTATGTAACGAAATTTATTTTATTGTCCATATCTCACATCAAAATTGTGATGCAATCACATTTCCTTCATCCAAAAATGAGCTATCAATTGGCCTGTTTCAGGTCCTTTATCAAATTTGCTACTTGATTTCCTACATTTTTTTGAAGAAGCCCATCATATAACCATGTTCACTTTGATTTCTCTTACTGCTATGTTTGGAGTCCAGAATTAAGAAGATGCTGAAATTTGCAGAGTGTTTCCAGTTCATTATTCTCTTTATCATAAATGTGATGAAATATTGAACTCTTCCACTGATATTTGATAGGATGATTCAAGAATATTTTCAATTCCTCCAAATGAATTTTTTTGGCTTATGTATCCCACAACATATATGAAAATTTTGTATACAAATATTATATTTATAACTATGGGACAATCTCTTTTCATTGTCTTCACTCAGCCTATTCGTAATTGCATACAAATTATGTAGTAGTGAGAACAAAACTGATTACGACTATGGAATTAGATATCATGAGTAATCTTACTCTGTATGTCTTATTGATTTGATTGAATTGCTACTTAAAACAAAAAGCTCCATTAATTTTTTACAATCTCTTTTCATTGTCTTCACTAAGCCTATTCGTAATTGCATACAAATTCTGTAGTAGTGAGAACAATACTAATTATGACTATGGAATTAAATATCATGACTACTCTTACTGTGTATGTCTTATTGATTTTATTGACTTGGTACTCAAAACAAAAAAGGATCCATTAAGAAAAAACTAATAGAATTTACTGTGACCCTTGTCCGTCAGGCATGTTTGGAATAGAAAAATATTAAAATGACTGTAAGCCCTTTGTTCTAATCACTACATTTGATAGAAATGATTTCTCATCACCACATGCCTATCTTCTCCTGACACCTTCCAAACCCTGCTACTCCCCTACCTAAGGCAAGGACTCCAATTGCATGCAACCCTTGTTCCTTAGTGTATTTGTAATGTTCGTTGAGATTAATTGACATATCCAAAAAGTTATAGTATAGCATTAATTAAGTTTCTAATATAAATTAACTAGAAAACAAAATTACTACTACCAAATATAATAAATAATTTTACAATATAAATTTTATTTAAAAATCAATGAGAATTTTTTCTTTGAATTTTAATTTGACATTTCACTTCACATGTATATGCTAATATGTTGAAATGTCATGTCATCACAAAATACACAAGCCTTTATCCCCAAACCCACTTAATATTAATTCAATTTTTAATATTAATTATTTGTAAAATTTAAATTAAATTAATAAAATAAAAATAATCTAATCTTTTTAACAATAACAACAAAAAATTAAAAGTTTAATATCCATATATGAAGTGGTATTATTGAACAATAACAATATGGATGTCACTAAAATAACACATAAGATAATAAAATCTTAATATTCATTATCTGTAAAATTTAAATTAAATTAATAAAATAAAAAAAATAACATAATCTTGTTGGTGACCCATTTAGAGAAGCACTGAAAATACTTAGTTGGTGAGGCTACAACTAGGGTTCAAATCCCCACATGGTCATTGTGCTTGTGAGCTTGAGCCTATGCTGGGTCGTTGGGCTCACAGATTTGAATGGTTGTAGTGTTTGGTAGTCTTAAATATGGGTGCCTATTAATAAATAAAAAATTTAATATAATCTTTTAAACAATAATAACAAAAAATTAAAAGTTTAATATCCATTTATGAAGTGGTATTATTGAACAAGAACAATTTGATGTTATTGAAGTACAATATTAGAGGGGGGATGATTCAATGATATAGAACAAAGGATCAATTTTTAAAGCCAATTAAAAACAATAAACCTTAACTGATGAGACTATTGTTATTTGTTTGAGTACCATATCTATTGTTGATGAAGAAGATTTAACAAGAAGACCAAGTGAATGGTTGAGTTAAGGAAAATAAAAGGGTACTTGATCAGTTGGCACTCTGGCAAAGTAATTAGTTATTTATCTTTCAAAGACAGTTTTTCTGGCTGTTTTGTTCCAAGCAAGTTTGGCTTGTGCCGAGAAAAGTTATTTGTGCCGAGAAAAGTTATTTGTGCCGAGCAAAGTTGTTTGTGATGAGAAAGTTTGTTAAGTGCCGAGCACCAGTGAAATTGCCTAGTGAAAACAGTGATGTTGGCCAAATTATAGTAATTGGATTAATGGTGAGATTTGAGATCTTTGGCTGACTTAGTTAATTTTATTGGGATATGTAATGTTAATTAAAGATTGATCCATGTCATTTAATGTACGGGTAACTGTAATTAATGCATGGTTTCAAGATTTAATTAGAGACTACTTTGGAGAAGTAAATGTAATGAAATGATGGAATGATCTGTTGGATCTAACCTAACCTAAGATCTACGATCTTGATTAAGCGGCAAAGATTTATCTAACCTAGATAGGGAGGTATATGATAACCTCAGGGGGTTATTCATTTAGTGTGTGGAAGTGGTATGACCTAGCAATGAAGGTTGAATATAGAAGCAGAGAATTGCATGTGTGATTGCTTGACGGATTTCCAAGTAGTTTAGTAGATTGAAATGACAATGTAGGCCATCCAGTAAGTTAACATCAAAGCTATAATTAGATTTGAATTTACAAAGTAAGTTGTATGTATCAGATCACAACTGCTGATTACTTTCTAACCATTGCATCAGTTAAAATCCTTTAACAAGGTTGACCTAACAGTCATTTGTATAAATCCTCTAACAAGGTGACATTCAAGTGGAATGTTCTAAGTCCTCTAACAAGGCCACTCCTGACAGGGTGATTAAATCCTTTAACCAGGTTACACCCAACAATGTGTTATTATAACCTTTAACAGGGTTGGCTCCTCACAGAACACACTTCAGAAGAGTGAAACTTGGTAGCATGTTACTGGTGGTTTTTCCCATATTGGGTTTCCATGTTAAATACTTGTGTCAACTTGTGTGAATAATTATGGTTTGTTTTACTGTCTACAAGTTAATTACATTAGACAGTAAACTACATGATTAAGTTGTTGACATATGCTACTGCTGCCGAGTAGATCTGAAATATAGAAAGTTTTATTTGCTACATCAAGACTTGAGGATAACTAATTCACCCCTCCCCTCTCAGTTATTCTAAATTCATTCTAACAATTGGTATCAGAGCTTTAGTCTCTTGAAAATAGTTTGAAGGTACTTGGAGAGAAAAGATCAAGATGTATAAGGAGGTTCCGAAGCTGAACAGAGATAACTTCCCTGCATGGTAGAGTTTGATGAAACTACATCTGGCTGGTAGTAGAGATGATGCTAAGTGACTTATTGAAAATGACTATGTATCACCTACTACCCCTCTCACAGCTGCACAACTAAGAGAAAAGTAAGAGCACAATCAAGCAATGTTGGAGATTGCCTCCTCATTGAGCTATTCTGAGTTTCATGATATAAAGAACTGCACAAATGCAAAGCAGATGTGGGATAAACTTGCAACTATCTATGGTCGAGACACAAATGTGCTGAGAGCTAAATCAAAAATTCTAAGAGGTAAGTTTGATGAGATGAAAATGCAATAAGTTGAAAATGTTAATCAGTATTATGGTCGAGTAAAAGAAGTTGTAAATGCCATTAGAGGAGCTAATGGAACAATAGATGAGAACACTATTATGAGCAAGGTACTGAGAAATTTACTTCCTGTATATGCTATTAGAGTTTCTACAATTCAAGAACTGAGATGTACTCCTAACAATAATCTGAATCTGGAAAATCTGATAGGCAGACTCACTGCATTTGAAATGTCAAATTATGATAACTACAATCCACAAGGTATTGATTCTATTTTTAGATCACAGCTGGTTCTCAATAAATCTAAGAAAGGAAAGAAACATGTGAACAGTGATAGTGACACTACTGATGATGATCTTGAAGAACTTGAAGCACTTATGGAAAAAAGGTTATCCAGAGGA
>MU227209.1:643526-661258 GCA_018584345.1 Thuja plicata
TTCTCTCTGAAATCATCTATGAAACTTAGTCCTCTCCTTGAAAGGAACTCATAAATAATTAAACAAACTACCTTGTAGCAGGTGTATTTCAAATGCCTTGCAAGTAAAACACACTAGAGCACAAACAAAATACAAAGAGACAAGATAATATGAAAGAGGGAAAACTACACTGTATTCTATTAATGGATTATGTTTCAACACATCCAGACAATAAGCCTTTAGAATATACAAGGAAATAAAAGTATATCTTACAATAGAAATTCATCAGACCAATAGGGACCTGCTCTGGGCATCTGCAGGAAAAAAACCAGAACAGAGTAGAGGAAAGGAACCATTACAACTGAGAAAAGAAGAAGATATATAGAAGAGAAGAAACCCTAAAAACTATGTCTGGCAAATACTTGTCCTTCTCTCAAATCTGATTTGCACTCATTCCTTCTTTTCCAAAAAATCTGATCCTTCTCGGTGACTTCAAAATCTAATTTTACTTGCATTCCAAGTCTTCAAAATATATGATTGATTTAATGAATTTTTAACTCCACTTGTCTTTTTAAAATCTGATTTTATTCTCATTATAATTCATTCATTCTGCCACTGAGAAGCCTTTCAAATTTGATTACAACTGTTGAGAAAATATCTTCTCAAAAAACCTCCCGAAAAGCTCCAATAAATCTGATTTTGCAAATAAAATATATGTATTTTATCTCTTGTTTCTGTGCAAATCTCATCTCCATAATCTAATCTTCATTCTGTCCAAATTTGCCATGCTTCTGCGAAAAATCTGATTTCCTCTGTGTTGAAAATTCTTCCCGGAATGCATTTTCAAATCTGAAATAAAATACATTTGCCATAAACTATACCTTTTCCTATTTTTAACTATGCATATAAATTTAATTTTTCCATTTAATATATTTTCTATGCACTTTAGCCTTTAATTTTCCTTTAATATTCTTCTTTGATTTTCACTTTAAACTATAACAAATTCTTTTAATTCTGTGCATTGAAATTTCTCATTTTTCTCAATTTTTTGCATATTATGCCCAGATTCCACCAGATTTTGACACTTGTCATATGCTGATTTGCTACTCTAAACTGGCCTTTTAACTCACCTTTTAACCCCAGTCATCTTTTCCTCTTTGTCTCTAAGTCTCTTGAACTTTTTCTTAACCTTCCATCCATTTGGAGACTTGGAGACTACCTTTAGTCTTTAAGTCTCTAGATCTTTTTGCTAGCCATGAGTTTGTTGAGAGACTTTGAGACTACCTTTAGTCTCTAAGTCTCTATATTTTTACTTAACCACACCTTAACTGCACTTTAACCATGATCAGCCTTTTTCTCATTGTCTCTAAGTCTCTTGAAGTTTTCATTAACTTTGGTTAGATCTGGAGACTTGGAGTCTAGCCTTTAGTCTCTAAGTCTCTAGATGATTTTCTCAACCATGGGTTTGATTTGGAGACTTGGAGACTTGGAGACATGGATACTAACTTAACTCAACCATTAACCATGCCTCAACTATGGTTAGTTTGCATAATGTAGTCTCTAAGTCTCATAAATGTTTTCTTAACCATGGTTCGATCTGGAGACTTGGAGACTTGGAGACTAGCCTTTAGTCTCTAAGTCTCTAGATGAGCTTAACTTGACTGCACCTTGACTGTAAATTAACCAAGGTCAAATTTTGTAGTGTAGTCTCTAAGTCTCTGAATTATTTTTCCAACTATGGTTAGACTTGGAGACTTGGAGACTACCTTTAGTCTCTAAGTCTCTAGATGATTTTCTTGGCTTTGGAGACTTGGAGACAAGGAGACTACCTTTATGCATTTTTACTCCAAAATAATGGGGCCCACTATAATTTCAAAATTTCAACCATGAGACCCACCAAATGGCCTCTTGTTTCTTTCTTCAAATCATATACTAAGTGCTGGAGTATATGAATACTAAAAACTTTCATAGCCCCATGCATGTGGGATATATCTCTATGCATTTTGAAACTTTGTTATTTCTGCAATACTCAGAGAGCCATAACTTTTGCGTTTCAAATCCAATTTGTCTCAAATTTTTACTGTAGATTTCTGGCATGGTCCTTTCAGACATATCCAAAATTCAGCCCAACCCAGATTGTATTTTTAATGATATGACCAAAAATGTGGCTAGCTGTGCACTTGCATTTTCAGATTTATAAAAGTTGCCTCCAAATGCTGCTCATTAATGGCTAACTTTTCTTGCTGGTTAATACCTTTAATCTTCTCCATAGGGCTGGGATCCCATTTCCATGGTTTCATTTTTCCCTTTTATAACTTAAAATTTTTAAAAAACCTCTTCTTTGCACTGCCAAACTGCACAAACTATCTTCAAATTTTGATTCACAAACTAATCAAAAAGAGCCCCCAGAATTTGAACCTCTAGAACTTGATTCACCTTTGCACATGGAACATGAATCTTCAATTAGCTTTCACTGAAGGTGAACTGATCTATCGGCATCAATTTACAAAGTTATCATCTTACAATTTTTCTGATTTTAAACTCAGCAAATATGCATAAATTAGATTTGGAATCAAGTTGGGAAAGTGAACAACTGGATTGGTATGAGTCTAAAACTCTTCAAATGGGTACACTTTCATGTTTTCAACGTGGGGAACATTCAAATATGTAGGGAACTCAACTTGTTACAACTTGAAAAAGCTCAAAGCAGGCTATTTAGATATCTGGACATGATAGAGAAACAAGATAGTTCTGCAGGACCAACTTTGGGGAGACTGAAAACTTATCAAATGAATTCAAAATGACTTAGTATTTAAAAAATAAGCTCTCTGATATACATGTTAAACATTCCCAAATTGGAAAACTATGAATCCTAAAAGGGTGCAAGATATTCAGATGCAAAGTAGGCTAGTTACAACAATTTGACACTATAATCAACATATGTAAAAAAGAACAAGTGCTCAAAACAAGACATCACTAAATGACTCAAAAATTGAATCTAACAATCTAGGATGTCTTCTTATTTCTAAACAAGAGTGATGAACACATGATATGCATGAAAAACTCTAGAATTGCATTTGGGCAAAAAGGCTCAAAAGTTCTCATAAGGGGCCAAAATGCAAATTTTTTAACAAGGTACTCAAAAACCTTGTTATATTTTTGAGTACCAACACTCTATAGGGCGTACTCTATATAGGGACTCCCTATAGAGAATACTACCTATATATATATATATATAGAGAGAGAGAGAGAGAGAGAGTTTAGGGTTTATGTGTCTGATGACCCCTTATGGCTCTTTAGGACCCTAAGATGTGATTCTTAGGGGTCCTAGGAAACTTTAGAGAGAAACAAAGAGGGTGAGATGGTGATAAGGGGGGAGATGGTTAATGGGTTTTAAGGAATCCTAAGACAACTTACCATACATATTATAGGTTTTAAGGTTTGTTATGGGGTCCTAGGACCTTTAATGTATCTAAGGACCCCTTAATATCCCTTACAACCCCTTAGGACCCCCAAGATGAATTCTTAAAAATCCTAAAGGGTCCTAAGGGGTCGTTAAGGGGTCCTACAACATATTTATGTGTCTATGGACCCCTTAAGACATCTTATGACCCCTTAGAACCCTTCAAGACCCTAAGAATATATATTGGGTAAGAATACATATTAGGGGTCCTAAAGGGTCATAAGGGGTCTTAAGACAACTTAATGTGTCCTAGGACCCCTTATGACCCTTTACCATACACAAATGTATGGTAAGGGGTCTTAAGGAGTCATAAGGATTGTTAAGGGATCCTAGGACCCCTTAAGACCCCTTGGGACCCCTTAGGAACCCTTACCATATACTAATGTATGGTAATGGTTCGTAAAAGGTCTTAGGAACCCTTATTTTACATATTAGGGGTTGTAAGGTTTGTTACTTGGGGTCCTAGGAGAATGTGTCTAAGGACTCCTTAAGATGCCTTATAACCCTTTAGAATTCCTAAGATACATTATTAGGGATCATAAAGGGTCATAAGGGGTCTTAACGGGTTTTAGGACACATCAATGTATTGCAAGACCCCTTATGACCCCTTATGACCCCTTACCATACATAAATGTATAGTAGGGGCCTATGTATTATAAGGCATTATAAGGGGTCGTAGGACCCCTTACCATACATATTAGGGATTGTAAGGGTTATTAAGGGGTCCACAACACATTGATGTGTTTATGGACCCCTTATGACCCCTTATGATCCTTCAATATCCCTAAGAATACATCTTATGGGTCCTAAAGGGGCCTAAGGGGTCATAAGGGGTTGTAGGACACATTTATGTGTCCTAGGACCCCTTATGACCCCTTAGGAAGCTTTACCATACAAAAAAGTATGGTAAGGGGTCCTACGACCCCTTACTATACATCTTAGGGTTTGTAAGGTTTGTTAAGGGGTCCTAGGACAAATTAATGTGTCTGAGAACCCCTTAAGACCCCTTATAATGCTTTAAGACACCTAAGATGTATTAATAGGGATTTTAAAGGATCCTTAGTGTTTTTAGGAAATATTAATGTGTCCTAGGACCCCTTATGACCCCTTATAACCCCTTAACATACACAAATGTATGGTAAGAGGTTGTAAGGGGTGGTAAGGAGTCCTAACACCCCTTACCAAATATATTAGGGGTTGTAAGGCTTGTTAATGGGTCCTAGGACATATTAATGTGTGTGAGGACCCCTTAAGACCCCCTATAATACTTTAGGACCCCTAAAATATGTTTATAGGGATCCTAAAGGGTCATAAGGGGACTTAGGACACATTAATGTGTCGTAGGACCCCTTAAGACCCCTTACAATATACAAATGTATGGTAAGGGGTCATAGAGGAGTGATAAGGGGTCCTAGGACATGTTAATGTGTCTGAGGAACCCTTAGGAGCCCTTACCATACTATTGGCTAGTGGCCCATTTACGATTGCATAGATATTGTCATTTATGGAAACAATACTCATCTTTATGGTTGCTTGGAGTACAACACAGTTTTGGACATTCAGTTTTGTAAAAATGACAGTCTAGAATGTAGTTTACAGTATATAGCCACATAGTTTTGTTCACAAAGCATATTATATGGAGATCTAAGTCATGTGAGCTTAGAGGGATACATTAAGGGATATAATAGACCTTCAGTTAAGGTGTCTAATTTTTTGGAGTTGATCACTGAGAGATACAACATGTTGAAGATAGACAAAGACAATATAACAATGATACAAAGTAGTTTAATGGTCACGATGATTAAGGGAGTATTAGGTGGAATAAATAAGTTGGATTTAGATTGGTTCCTACCCCAATTTTTTTAATGTATGATCACCGACTATGGTTTTGATATTTGGTTGTGTTTGACACGTTTTGTGGTGTTCTTGAGAGCTGATTGGAAGAAATTTTTTGAGATTGAGTATGTAACTAGAGATGTTTTTAGATGTGAAGATGTGTGTGGAATGCGTAGATGCATTATGATGTTAGGATCAAATAGAATTTGATTTGAGCTATAATTGGGAATACTTACGCATAGTAGATTCTTGTATTGTTCACTTTTTGATAAATCATGTATCAAAATAGATTTTCTTTGTAAGAGAAGTGTGCTCATTGTATACCCCTAACAAGGTTTTCTATCCCTTAACAGGGAAATGTACTAAATGTAATATTCAGCTCCTAATAGAGCTAGGTTTCCTAAGAGGGACACTATACTCCTAGTGCATTATTTGTGGGTATCATCCCCACCAAAGTTTTCCTCATGAAAAAATCATGGTGTTATGAGTTTGTTACTTTATGTGTATGTTCTTTTCATTTTAGTTATTGCATAGTTGAGTTTGAATTGGTTAAATAAGTTTTTAAAGTGTTGTAATAATGATTCACCCCCCTCTTATTACTACCTAATCCTAATAATTGGTATCAAAGTGTGTGGCCCTTGGAGATAAATCCTAATAGCTTATAGGAGAACCAGATGGACTCAAGTTTGGAAGAGAAATTTGAAGCAATAGTTGAAGACCTTGACAAGGCTAAAGCTGAAAATGGTGATTTGAAATTAAAATTGAGAAGAGAAAAAGGTTTCATAAAGAAGCTTAAGGAACAACATGAAATTTCAGGGAACCAAAGGCAAGACCTTATGGAAAAGATAAAAGAGGAATCTGATGATGATTTTTTTGACTAGATCAAACAACTTGAACATGATAAAGAAGCATTGAAGCGGGAACATGAAACTACTTCTATTCAAATTGATAAAGAAATTCAACAAGAGAAAGATGGAAAAACCCAAATTGAAGAGATCCTAAAGAATACAAATGTTTGGATGGAAAAGATGCAGGTTGAACTTGACGACTGCAGAATCAAGTATCATGAATTAGAGAAATATAATCAAATAATTAAAGGAGAACTTGTTGAGGATAAGAATAACAATGAAAAAATTCATGCAAGCAGTGACAAGATTGATGAAAAAGGGAAAGACAGAAGCTTAAAGGTGACATGACAGGAGTTGGTTTTGATAAATCTGGATGTTCTAAATCTCAAGAAAAGAAATATGAAGAAAAGGAAGATGTAGAAAGTCCTACTGAAGAAGAAGCTAGAGAGAAGATCACACCCTTCAGAGGTAGATGTTTTGGATGCAACAAAATTAGTTACATGAAGAGGGATTGTAGAGGTAAAGTTCCTTATAAGCCCTTTTCTAGTTATTGTTTCAATTTCTATGATTATGGACTCAAGAAGAAAGAATGTAGAAATCCTAATCAGTCCTATGCTAAACAAGATTATATTAGAGAGGAAACAATAACTAAGATTAAATGTTACAAATGTAAAAATATTGGACACATTGCAAGGAACTACAGAATACAGGTTAATCAAAATAGATCACCTCCTACATACTACAAATGTAACAATCAAGGACATATAGAAATTTTTTGAATATATAATGGTGCTATAGTTAACAGAAGGCCACCACCTATTGTTATAAAGAAAATTATTGGTGATGTTGGAAAAAGTATGGAAGAATACATGGAAGGATTAACAAAAAATTTGTGAAAGAGAGTGGTAAATTTTGGAAAGAAAAGGACAAGAGTGAGCCTAAGGTTTAGGGAGATTCAATAGATGCTACTGAACCCTCGCCTTATGTTGTTAAATCAACCTAAATGTCCAAGCATGGCCTTAGGGGGAGCTTTGGAGAAATACAACATAAAACCATCCACTCCCTGTTTATGTGGAATAGGCTTTTGCGAGCTTATGGAGAGAATATATGTTTGATTTGAAATGTCTCTCTGAGATCGCATATCTATATACACTATATATTGTGATTTTCAGATTATTTATCAATTGGATCATTGTAGAGTTAATTTTATTGGGAAATGTGTCAATACTTTCATACAAAAGTATAAGTCTACTCAGTTGAACATCTAATCACTATTTGAAGTAGAGTTGAAGGAGATCAGTGAAACAAGTAGAAAATTCAGGACACCTTGTGATTGACTAAGCTCAAATTCACAGATTCATCAAAGAAGAGGTATTTTTAAATATTTGTGAGCTTTGATTATGGATACTCCATTGATTTTCAATGTCAACAAAAGATATAGATACAATTTTAAGAAACATCCCTATAAATCCACCGAAGGTGATCTTGAAGGAACATTTTCACAAACACCCTACGACGTTCTACATGTTGAGGATATTAGGGAATACACACATTATAAATATGAGTCTTTGGGTGATTTTTTGATCAAGATGGAATTGGAAAAATACTGAAATCTAATTTTTCAGTATTTTCTATGTCTCAATAAACTGCATTATTGAAGGTCTTCAAGGTCTCAATCACCTTTTCTAATTACTATCTTCCTCTAGTTTAGTTCCTCTAAATCCGGTATTGAAAACAAAGGGTAGGAAACATCTAATTCTCCTCTACTACTATAGTTTGGACAGACAAGGGACCCACAACTTCAAATTCGTGCATCACCTTTTCCAATTACTATCTTCCTCTAGTTTAGTACTTCTGAATCCAGTATTAAAAACAAAGGGTGGGCAACATCCAAGTCTCCTCTACCGCTACAGTTTGGAAAGACAAGGGACCCACAACTTCAAATTCATGCATCACCTTTTCCAATTACTATCTTCCTCTAGTTTAGTTCTTCTGAATCCGGTATTAAAAACAAAGGGTAGGCAACATCGAATTCTCCTCTACTGCTACAGTTTGGATAGACAAGGGACCCACAACTTCAAATGCATCCATCACCTTTTCAAAATACTATCTTCCTCTATTTTAGTTCTTCTGAATCTGGTATTAAAAACAAAGGGTAGGAAACTTTGAATTCTCCTCTACTACTACAGTTTGGACAAACAAGGGACCCACAACTTCAAATTCATGCATAATTTTTTCTAATTACTCTCTTCCTCCAATTTAGTTCTTATGAATATGGTATTAAAAACAAAGGGTAGGCAACATTGAGTTCTCCTCTACTGCTATAGTTTGAATAGACAAGGGACCCATAACTTCAAATTCATGCAGCACCTTTTCCAATTACTATCATCCTCTAGTTTAGTTCGTCTGAATCCGGTATTAAAAACAAAGGGTAGGAAACATCAAATTATCCTCTACTACTACTGTTTGGATAGACAAGGGACCCACAACTTTAATTTCATGCATCACCTTTTCCAATTACTATCTTCCTCTAGTTTCATTCTTTTGAATCTAGTATTAAAAACAAAGGGTAGGCAACATCAAATTCTCCTCTACTACTATAGTTTGGACAGACAAGGGACCCTCAACTTCAAATTCATGCATCACCTTTTCCAATTACTATCATCCTCTAGTTTAGTTCTTCTTAATCTGGTATTAAAAACAAAGTGTAGGGAACATCGAATTCTCCTCCACTACTACAATTTGGACAAACAAGGGACCCACAACTTCAAATTCATGCATCACCTTTTTCAGTTATTATCTTCCTCTAGTTTAGTTCTTCTTAATCCGGTATTAAAAACAAAAAAGTATGCAACATCAAATTCTCCTCTACTACTATAGTTTAGATAGACAAGGGACCCACAACTTCAAATTCATGCATCACCTTTTCCAATTACTATCTTCCTCTAGTTTAGTACTTCTTAATCTGGTATTAAAAACAAAGTGTAGGGAACATCAAATTCTCCTCTACTACTACAATTTGGACAAACGAGGGACCCACAACTTCAAATTCATGTATCACCTTTTCCAATTATTATCTTCCTCAAGTTTAGTTCTTCTTAATCCAGTATTAAAAAAAAAAAGTAGGCAACATCGAATTCTCCTCTACTACTACTAAAAAAAGTTTGGACAGACAAGGGACCCCTAACTTCAAATTCATGCATCACCTTTTCCAATTATTATCTTCCTCCAGTTTAGTTCTTCTTAATCCGGTATTAAAAACAAAAAGTACGCAACATCAAATTCTCCTCTACTACTACTATAGTTTGGATAGACAAGGGACCCACAACTTCAAATTCATGCATCACCTTTTTCAATTACTATCTTCCTCTAGTTTAGTTCTTCGTAATTCGGTATTAAAAACAAAGTGTAGGGAACATCAAATTATCCTCTAGTACTACAATTTGGACAAACAAGGGACCCACAACTTCAAATTCATGCATCACCTTTTCCAATTATTATCTTCCTGAAGTTTAGTTCTTCTTAATCCCATATTAAAAACAAAAAGTAGGCAACATCAAATTCTCCTCTACTACTACTACAAAAAGTTTGGATAGACAAGGGACCCCTAACTTCAAATTCATGAATTACCTTTTCCAATTATTATCTTCCTCGAGTTTAGCTCTTCTTAATCTGGTATTAAAAACAAAAATTAGGCAATGTTCAAATTCTCCTCTACTACTATAGTTTGGGCAAACAATGGACCCACAACTTCAAATTCATGCATCACCTTTTTCAATTACTATGTTCCTCTAGTTTAGTTCTTCTTAATCCGGTATTAAAAACAAAGTGTAGGGAACATCGAATTCTCCTCTCCTACTATAATTTGGACAAACAAGGGACCTACAACTTCAAATTCATGCATCACCTTTTCCAATTATTATCTTCCTCATTTAGTTCTTCTTAATCCTGTATTAAAAACATAAATTAGGCAACATCAAATTCTCCTCTACTACTATAGTTTGGACAGACAGGGACCCACAACTTCAAATTCATGCATCAACTTTGCCAAACCAAGTGACCCAGAACTTCATATCATACTTCACCTTTTCCAGATCTATTATATTGGTTCCTTGAATCAATAATGACATTTGGTCTGGTATGTGTACCTGTACAACATCAATTGTAGTGTCATATTTGTTGGTTTAGTCCTTGACAACAGTGACATCTTCATCTTTCTAAATTTCATTTGAAGGATCATCGATGACGTCAATAATAGTATTATACATAGTACTGTCTGGCCATGTTTCATCTGCAACATCCATATTCTTGTTGCTCGTAGTGTCCAATTCTTCTTTGTCCAATTCTACTATTGTGACATCAATTTGTGGCTCATTTGTGAGAGGTAATTGGCTCTCAGGGCTTTCCTCCTCAGTAGGTCTATTGAGTATTTTAATCCAAATTTTATTACTATCCTTTTATAGCTCTATAAGTTCCCTGTAGAACTTTGTAAGGTCTCATCTTGGGTGAGGATTCCTTTATATGTTTCTCCATCATCTCCAAGATTTCTTCCAGTTTTTATTTGGGAGGCATAAGGGAAACTAGGGCTCTTTCCCTTATCTCCTTTTCATTATTTAATGCATAAGTCCATCTGGTAGATAATCTATCATGTAGTGTTGTTGCCATTTTGTCATCAAATTCTACTGGTACATATTTGAAGTTTAACATTAATTTTATCAGTGCTTCGTCAACCTTGTTCTGATGATCAGGCTCTAATGTTAGCCACTTTCTTACCTTGGTGTCAGCTAAGCTACCTCTTCTTGAAATTAACTCACATATCTCATCAATAGTTTCAGGAATCTTTGTCTTTTCTGTTTAGATAGATTCATCTATGTCCTCTATGTCTTCCTTATTTAGGATTAGTTTCCTTCTGCTCTTTAGTGTTGTGGTATTTTTTGTTGGAGGTTTTCTTTTGTAGGTCCTTACTTGACCTTTCTTAACCGATGAAGTACTTTCATCCTTGTTTGTTTGACTCCTTGTCCTTGTTTTAGCTCTAGTCCTAGGCTTCTTAGTTGGTGGAGGTAGTGGTGTATATGACTCTGTTGACTCTGAGTCACTCTCCTTCTTAGCTTTATCGATGGGTGACTGACCCTTGATTTCTTCTATCTGTTCAGTTTCTTCCTCAGTTACTGATAGTCTTTTCTTTAAGTTATTGACCATCTTGTCTTCCTTTTTATCAATTTTCTTTACAACCAAGCCAGTTTTAATCCTTTCTTTGGCTTCTTCATAAGTTCTGAGCTTAGGTTGTGATTTATCTAATGGCTCATTGATTAATGCCTCAATTGCATTAGATGCATGATATATGTTTACCTCATATTCAAGCGGAGATAGCCATGCTATTCTCGGTATAGCTGGCTTGATGTATGTATAGTCAGTGTCTACAATAAAACATATATCAGTCTTGAACTTTTCAATTAGCTATTCTGGGATCCTTACTCTCTTCTTCATTCTCTCCTTGAATCAAGGAAAGTATCATCCATTACTGACTCAAAATTATCTCCTAGTGATGTTATGAATTCACTAATCTATATGGTCACTGGTCTTGTTGTGTCCCATTGCACATTTCCTATAGATGGGAAAGACTCTTGGAAATAAAAGAATATGCACATTATCAGAGAACAAAACTTACATGAATTTGACTTTGCATTTATTATTTTCTTCATGTTCTCTTCTGACTACTTGAGTAGAAGTTCTGATAGATCCAACTAAATTCTCTTCTTGACAATCTTGTAAGTTGTATCCACTACTCCAGATACAATGTTGTTCATCCTACTAGCCTGAAAGAACTTGTATCCTAAGACACATGCTCCAAATTTTAGTTCATCATCATTGATGGTGGATACAAGCTTACTCCTCTTCCATCCCATGTAGCTCTGGTATTCTTCTCAATTTCAACTTTAGGCAGTTTCTTCAATGCCTTTACCTTATCGGTTATTAGATAACTAGTGACAATGTGAATTACATCCCTGTTTATCTATTTAGACTCATCGAGCCATAACTTTTGGTCATGTATCATGCTCAATACTAACCGAATCCATTCGGTCTTGAATTCTTTTGGGAACCATATTTTTAGGTTGTGAGGAAACCTATGGACATATCTTATAATGTAGTTCCTCATAGGTATTGTTCATGATAAGATTGATCTTGTTCTTCTTAACACTCTTGAGCTTAGCAGTTCTTGATGTGGTTTCCATTATTTTTAAAATTAGGGCTTTCCCATAAATGATAAAACATAGTTATTGGTTAATGTAGGAACTTACTTTTCTCCTTTGTAGCTATTTAGGAATCTACTTGGAGTGCTTGTGAATCGAGTTGGAGTTGCTCTACAATGTTGTTACTTTGTGCTCAAATTTTTCTCTTGTCGCTTCACTCAGGTCACTTGGTGAAGAATGAAACCCTTTTATCATCTATTTATAGACTTTTCCCTAAGTTGGGTCATTAATTCTCGCCAAATTCTTGGTGTGTGAAGACAGATTCGTCGGGTGATACACTAACTTCTCTTTTGGTTAAAACATGATACTTCAAGGAAACTTTCAAATTCTTTCATTCACAACGGATTTTGGTATATAGAAAAAACAACATTGACAACTTACTTGATTACCAATGGATCTCAGTTTACACTTGAAAATTTTAGCTTTTATATGCTAACCAATGATTCTCGATAAGCGTTGGCAACTCAGCTTTGTAAGTATACCGATGTATTTTGGTATGTGTTGACCGATGAGATAGTTTTCATAGATTTTAACAAGTAATACCATAGTGCATCTATAATCATGTTGATTCGGTATATTAACTATGTATAATGGAACTGATACAAAATATAACTTGGTATTATGCAGTTCTATACTTGTTCTTCTTAGGTGGGGGTGGTGATCTCACCAGATCCATTGGATAAGGTGTCACCACTTGCATTGCTTGGTCCAGCTTCATTAGTGCTTGTAGCTTTCCTCCACATTTTGTCTCATCTTCCTAATTTCTTCAATGGTGTTTCCATTGGGAAAGGTGTTGGTCTCTGTCATTTGGTCTCTACAGTCTTTCTTGAGATGACTAACTTTATGATAGTGTAGACATGCCATTCTGGGGTTAGTCCAGCATCTAGACCTTCTTGTCCATTGTCTCATATAGTTTAGGTTTATGTGACCAAATCTTCCACATTCTGTACAATTTTCCCAAGTGTTGTAATCCCAA
The DNA here is from genome assembly GCA_018584345.1 of Thuja plicata. Classification (NCBI taxonomy): domain Eukaryota; kingdom Viridiplantae; phylum Streptophyta; class Pinopsida; order Cupressales; family Cupressaceae; genus Thuja; species Thuja plicata. Next base: position 656,880 of record MU227209.1, read on the forward strand.
ACATACTGGTTACCAACTCTTTTCGGTTGATAGGCAGGTTCTTGACCTTTTGGCTTCCATGCTTGATTTTTCTTCTTCTAGCATTCAAGAGTTGTGTGCCCATGCATTTTGCAAGTAGGACATTATTTTTCCATGTAGGTTTCCTTCTTTGGTTGTTTCATCTCAGATTTACATTTATATGATTTATGTCCTTTCTTATTACATTTATAACAAATTCGTATGAATGAAGATGTAGATTTAGGAATACCTTTCATTTTTCTCCTACAAATATTTTATGTGTGGCCTTGCTTTCCACAGTGATTGCATGTCAGCTTTATTTCATTATGTTGTTGTTGAATTCTTATTTCTTGTTTCAAATTTTTATTTTCTTCTTTTATCTCACCAATAGCTTCTATTCTTTCAATGAGTTCTAAATTCATATTGTTTGCCTCTTGACTCATAATAATAATCTAATTTGTAATCTCATGATGATGTTCTGTAATTCTGTGTATTTCTAACTCTTTCTCTTGTAGCTTTTCAATAATCTTCCTTCTAACATCAATAGCTAGTGTTCTCTCTTGCTTAGCTTGTCTAGCATTGTTCACAACATCAATCATTCTTACCATCTGTGTCTCTTGACCGATTTGTAGAGATTTCACTTGTCTAGCTAGATGTTGATTGATTTCATATAAGATTGTGATGCTTTCTTCTGATGTATTTGATTCTTTTCTAGTTGTTGATCCTGAAGACTCAAATAGATCTGGTATCTCTTCTTCATGGTAATAATCTTTCTTTCATCTAGTAGTTGTATCATCTTGATTCTAGCTTCTTTGTACTGCTCATAGAAGATTTGAACTTCTAGCTTCTGATTATCAATACTTTTTTCAAGTCTATACTTCTCCATTGTATGATATTTTCTCTTAATTCTTTAAACTTTCCAAATAAGAGATCTAGCTCTGATATCAATTGTTGGAAATAATAGGAAGTGTGTACTAAGAGGGGAGGGGTGAATCAATACCTCTAAAACTTAAATCTCTTTTAACCTTTATGCATTGTGTAATCAATTGTATAGCCAACCATCTGTTCTATACTATCTTTGTGTAAGATATATCAATTCATAAACTTTAACAAAAATGTGAACATTCATAGAAATTCATGAAAGTAATTGACACATAACACAAGATATGGTAACACAAAAAACCCCTATTAGAAGGTAAAAACTGCAGTGGGGATGGCACCCACAAAATCTTCACTATCTGCAGATTGGAAGGGGTAGGTTAAGGCTTACAATTTTGATCACTTCTGATGATCTAGCCTGTTAGGATTATTTGTGGAGACTGGTTAAGGTCTACTATGTTAAGAGCTTTAGCAACACTGTCTAGTGTGCACTTGGTTAAGAGATTTACAATAGGATTGTTAAAACCACCTTCCTTGAAAGGATTTCTTCTATTTTCTACACTTGTTAGAATGTAGACAAAAATACTTATTGACTTGAGTGTATGAAATCTAACAATTTTTGATTATAGATCCATTACAAATCACATGTATAAATGTATCACCTAATGTGATTGACTAATACCTCTGTTGCTGGGTAGCCTCTATTCTTGGTTCTTGATAACCAAATTCATCTTTGTTGTTCTGCTTCGTGAAACTCCCAGTGTGATCTATAGATGTGCTCATTGGCTACATTCATCCTCTCATCCATCATAATGAATGATTACAACATCTATTTATAACATAGATTGACCTAATTAAGTTTCATGTATTACAACTTTCACTCTATGATCAAAGGTTTACAACTTGACCTTGATCTCCTAGTCTACATGTTTTTAATCAGTTAGACTGATTAAAACAATTACAATAATATTTCTTGTTCCTCAAGAATTGGATTTAAAACAAATCAAAACTCTATAAATAGAATATAGCTATTTTATCTGACGTGGATGTCAGATCCACTTTTATTGGGATTCAACTGACTTTCAGTGTCTAATGCTCGGTTTGCTCTAAAGTAAGTTTAACTATCTATCAGTTGTTCCTTTGTTGAACTGTCGGGTTCCTCTATTTTCTTTTCTCTCAGTTTGCACAGTATTCTTCTCGTTGGGTTCCACTATCAGTTTACTCCTTTCGGGTTCCACTTTATCATATTCGGGTTGCACTGTCGGTTTACTCTTCAAAACAGTGTCCTCAGTTTTCCCTTTACTTAGCAATTTCAGTCTGAACTAAAAACCTGAATTTTGGTGTAGTGTAACCGATGGAATATTACAAATGTTTTCTCATAGCATACTAATGGAAAAACTTTATGTTATAAAAAATTTCTAGTTATTTAAAAGTATACACACATAAATATTATTCACACACATTTTTAAATCAGTCAGAAATCATTTTAAATCAAGTATGAAAAAAATGACTAAGTGCATGTGCGCGAGGTCTATGGCTAAGTAAACTCTATCCAAAATAATGACTAAATCCTATGACTAAATAAAACATGTCGACAAAGGTCTATAAAACAACTCAATCTCCTAAAAATCAGAACACACAAGATTGAGATGTGACATTTCCTTACAATTAGTATCTTCTAATTATTTGTCTTATCAAATGTTATCTCTTTACAATGACTATCTTATAAAAAATACAAACTCTTAATTATTCATCTTAACAATTATCTCTTTACAATGACTAACCTGTCACAAATACTATCTCCTAATTATTTCTCTTATCAATTATTATTTCCTTACCATAACTATCTTACTAGAAATACTATCTCCTAATTATTCGTTTATTTACAATCATTATCTTGCCAATACATATTTGTGTTATCAATTATTACTTCCCTCTAGTTTGATTCTTCTGAATCTAGTATAAAACCAAAAGGTGGGTAACATTGAATTCTCCTCTACTACTACTACAATTTGGACAGACAAGGGACCCAAAACTTAAAATTCATGCATCACCTTTTCCAATTACTATCTTCCTCCACTTTAGTTCTTCTGAATCCAGTATTAAAAACAAAGGCTAGGAAACATCAAATTCTCCACTACTACTACAGTTTGGATAGACAAGGGACCCACAACTTCACATTCATGCATCACCTTTTCTGAATACTATCTTCCTACAGTTTAGTTCTTCTAAATCCGGTATTAAAAAAAAGGGTAGGCAACATCGAATTCTTCTCTACTACTACCGTTTGGAAAGACAAGGGACCCACAACTTCAAATTCACGCATCACCTTTTCGAATTGTTATCTTCCTCTAGTTTAGTTCTTTTGAATCTAGTATTGTCATGCCCAAAAGTTGGGCAAAAAAACAAGAACAAAAACAAAATAAAATTTGAAATAACGCATTAAAACGAGATACGAAGACAACACAGGGTTAACGAGTGCACGCAAAATGAGGAGGTTGACCGAAAGTCAACTAGAGTTGACCCAAAGTCTATTATACCCTAAAAGGGTGAATAGTACAACTAGGGTTCGCTTAAACCCAAAGGAAGAGTCATGCACGCAAATCAAGATGATTTGACTAAAAGTCAACTAGGGATGACCAAAAGTCAAAAATCCCTTAAAATATGTGAGGAAGGGACTCAAGGGTTTATTAAGCACCGAGGAAGTCAAAGGAGCGCAAGACGAGACAGTTGACCAAAAATTTAACCTATGTTGTCCAAAAAGTCAACTGTCTCCCAAAGGCTCAAAACTGAATCCCTAGGGTCCAGAGTCTGTAAGGAGTATTGGGTTTCAGTATCGAGGCCAACGGACAAAGTTTGACCATGGTTGACCGAAAGTCAACCGTGCACGAAAACAATCAAAGGTAGTGATAATGTCTATAAAAGACGTATATCGCGAAGCTAAGGGGTTGTAAAGACCCCCTAAACAATAAAACGAAACTGAGAAGAAATAAATTTTAACTGAATAATTTAAATTAGGTAATTAACGTCTTTAATCTTATATTTATATATCTCTCATCAACATCACTATCCAAGAAAATAAAACCCTTAACATTAATTAATTAACATATGACATTAAAATTAAATTGATTACAGATAAAATCACGCATTTTTAAACTAATTCTATTCTTAACGAAATACCCCCTCTAGACAAGTGGATCAAAAACAATATTAGCTTTTAAAAAGAAATCTATAAATTAATAGCAACATAATAGAGTAAACCTACTTTAATCCGTAATTTAATATCCATATTTTAAAACACGTATACCTACAAATAAAATGTCTTAACTAAACTCATAATGAAAAGTTTAAAAATATCTCTATAATATTAAAAATTATCTAAGATATCTTTATACTAAATCGAAAACCTTTTATATATAAGAGGATAATAACAAAACAATTCTAAAATTCGATCCCAATATTCATGCCTAATTTAAAACATCTTCTTAATTATTAAACATAAT
>MU227209.1:672275-682475 GCA_018584345.1 Thuja plicata
TGATATGAATCATAACACAACGTCAATAATATAAGCAGGCATATAAGCCACATTGCATTTAGAACTGAAATATCCTAGCATCGGTTTCCTAAACCATTTCATCATATCACATTCATGCATTTAGATCTATATAAAAACATCAACATAAGATGAAACCAAATCAGAACATAATATCTCAAAAGTACCCTGATTACAAAATCAGGTGCTGAATATATAACACAGGATTCTACCGATCCTCAAAAGTATGAAAAGTCTCGCTGAAAGTCAAAGCATGTCTAAGTACATAATCACTGAAAGTATAGAAAACACTGAAAGTATAACAAAATAAGCAGTGAAACAAGGACTGACTGAGGTGGGTCTCACAAGTATAAAAAGCAAAGGGTAGGCAACATCGAATTATCCTCTACTACTATAGTTTGGACATACAAGTGACCCCAAAACTTCAAATTCACGCATCACCTTTTCCAATTATCGTCTACCTCTAGTTTAGTTCTTCTAAATCTGGTATTACTGACAAAGGGTACACAACATCGAATTCTCAACTACTACTATAGTTTGGATAGACAAGGGACCCATAAATTCAAATTCATGCATCACCTTTTTCCAATTACTATCTTCCTTCAATTTATTTCTTCTGAATCTAGTATTAAAAACAAAGGGTAGGCAACATCGAATTCTCCTCTACCACTACAGTTTGGACAGACAAGGGACCCAAAACTTCAAATTCATGCATCACCTTTTCCAATTAATATCTTCCTCCAGTTTAGGTTTTTTAAATCCGATATTAAAAATAAAGGGTAGGCAACATAGAATTCTTCTCTACTATGACAGTTAGGATAGACAAGGGACCCACAACTTCAAATTCAGGCACCACCTTTCGAATTACTATCTTCTTCCAGTTTAGTTCTACTTAATTTGGTATTAGAAAAAAAAGGTAGGCAACATCAAATTCTCCTCTACTACTACAGTTTGGATAGACAAGGGACCCACAAATTCAAATTCATGCATCAACTTTTCCAACTTTTCAAAATCCCAAATATGCAAAAGTAGGCACTTTATCTCAATGTGTTTACAGAAAAGCAAATGCTATAGAAGAGAAGAATACAATGCTCAGAAGTTAGAACGAAGAGTGAGCCAGAAGATCAGAAGAAGAGATCACAGGACCTGTAGAACCCAAGTAATCTGCCAGAGTGTGAAAGAGAAAAACTCAGAGGAGAGAGAACCTAGAGAAAAATTTAGAAAACAGACCCCTGCAACTGAAAAGCTCACTGAACTAGCTTTTCGATGATATCTAGTTTGCCAAAAATGGAGTCCAGATGAGCTAGATATGGCTCCCAGAAGGTAGAAAATAGACATCAAACTTTGACAAAAAAACACTATCAAAATGGTAGAACCCAAAACCCGAACCTCCATCATCAAAAATTCCTCAAAAAGAGCTTTTCGATGATATATGGAAGTCAAAAAAATACCTCTGTATGCTCTAGATAGAGCAAAAACAGTGCCCGGGGGTCAAAAAGCTCCACAAAATCAGGTTTTAAGCCCCTGGGGCTGAAAAATCCCAAGCCCTTGGGTGCATGGCGCATGCAGGGGGCTAACCCAAAGCCCATGGTCACCCATATGACCTCTGCGGGTAGCAATAGGCCCGCGGGGCTTAAAAAACTGTCAGGCGGGTGGCTGAGTGGCGCGGAGGCGGTGGTGTCAGAATCGGGCGGCGCCTGGGTTGGTGCCGGCGGGGGGAGTAGAGCGGTGGAGTGATAGGGGCCACGGAGAAGGCCAATGGAGCGGTGGGGGCCGTGGAGCTATGCTGGTGGGAGCCGCTAAGGAGGGCGGCCGGTGGTGGGGGTCGCCAGCACTAGCCGACGGCGGTGGAGCGCCTGTGGCGCGGTGGCAGTGCCATATGAAATGCACAGATTGCATTATTAAACGCATAAAAAACTTAAAAAAAAGATTTTTTTGAATTTTTTCTCGGTTTCTGTGCCCATACAACACTAGAAACCAATTTTTTTTGCCTCGGAGGCAAGTTGTCCAAAATGGAGAAGTTTTATATCGATACTAGGGTTTTTGGGCGCTCTGAGCACAACGATAATGTCCATTTGAGCCCAAAATGACTAGAAACAAAGGTCCCCCTAAATCCACATAAAAAGCTTCTGAAAAATTAGAAAAACCTCTAGCTTTTGAAACACTTTGATAAAGCATGAACAGTGAGCAGTAAGATGGCTCTGATACCATGTTAGAATAGGAAAAACCCTATTCTCCCAAGAACACCTGCATGCAAACCTGTCACATGGAAGAAGAAAAGTATAGAAGAAAGGAAAAACTATTGAGGCCAAAAAGCCAGAGGAGACATCATATGTACAAGAAAACAATATATTAACAATATGTTTCAAGATGTTACAATGAGATGTGAAAAACTCCCTTATGAAAAACAAAGAGGTGAATCCTTATAAAAGGAATCACGAAACCCTAAAATGGAAAACCTAAGGTTAGCTTAAGCAACTAGAGTGAATAGGTGAGTTAGTAATTAGATCATAATAATTTAATTAATAACCCAAGAGACTATTACTCTAACACTACTATCTTCCTCCAGTTTAGTTCTTTTGAATCTAGTATTAAAAACAAAGAGTAGGTAACATAGAATTCTCCTCTACTATGACAGTTTGGACAGACAAGGGAACCACAACTTCAAATTCATGCACCACCTTTCCAATTACTATCTTCCTCCAGTTTAGTTCTACTTAATCCGGTATTAGAAAAAAAAGGTAGGAAACATCAAATTCTCCTCTACTACTACAGTTTGGACAGACAAGGGACCCAAAATTTCAAATTCATGCATCAGCTTTTCCAATTACTATCTTCCTCTAGTTTAGTTCTTCTGAATCCGGTATTAAAAACAAAGAGTAGGAAAAATTGAATTCTCCTCTACTACTACAGTTTGGACAGACAAGGGACCTACAACTTCATATTCATGCATGACCTTTTCCAATTACTATCTTCCTCCACTTTTGTTCTTCTAAATCTGGTATTAAAAACAAAGCGTAGCCAAGATCAAATTCTCCTCTACTACTACAATTTGGACATACAAGGGACCCACACTTTATAATTTGTGCATCACCTTTTCCAATTACTATCTTCCTCCAGTTTACTTATTTTGAATCTAGTATTAGAAACAAAGGGTAGGCAACATCAAATTATCCTCTACTACTACAGTTTTGACTGACAAGGGACCCATAACCTCAAATTCATGCATCACCTTTTCCAATTACTATCTTCCTCCAGTTTAGTTTTTCTGAATCCGGTATTAAAAACAAAGGGTAGGCAATATTGAATTCTCCTCTACTACTATAGTTTGGACAGACAAGGGACCCACAACTTCAAATTCATGCATCACCTTTTCCAATTACTATATTCCTCTAGTTTAGTTCTTCTGAATCCGATATTAAGTACAAAGGGTAGGAAACATCAAATTCTTCTCTACTACTAAAGTTTGGATAGACAAGAAACCCACAACTTCAAATTCATCAATCACCTTTTCCAATTCCTATCTTCCTACAGTTTAGCTCTTCTGAATCTGGTATTAAAAACAAAGGGTAGGAAACATTGATTTCTCCTCTACTACTAGAGTTTGGACACACAAGGGACCCACAACTTCAAATTCATGCATCACCTTTTCCAATTACTCTCTTCCTCTAGCTTAGTCCTAAATCCAATATTAAAAATAAAGGTAGGCAACATCGAATTCTCCTCTACTACAACAGTTTGGACAGACAAGGGACCCACAACTTCAAATTCATGCATTACCTTTTCGAATTACTATCTTCCTTCAGTTTAGTTCTTTTGAATCTGGTATTAAAAAAAGGGTAGGCAACATCAAATTCTCCTCTACTAGTACAGTTTGGAAAGATAAGGGACCCACAAATTAAAAATCATGCATCGCCTTTTTTAATTACTATCTTCCTCCATTTTAGTTCTTCTGAATCCGGTATTAAAAACAAAGGGTAGGCAATATCTAATTCTCCTCTACTACTACAGTTTGGAAAGACAAGGGACCCACAACTTCAAATTCATGCATCACCTTTTCAAATTACTATCTTCCTCCAGTTTAGTTCTTCTGAATATGATATTAAATAAAAGGGTAGGCAACGTCAAATTATCCTCTACTACTACATTTTGGACACACAAGGGACCCACAACTTTGAATTCATGCATCATCTTTCCCAATTACTATCTTCCTCGAGTTTAGTTCTTCTAAATCTGGTATTAAAAACAAAGGGTAGGGAACATCAAATTCTCCTCTAGTACAACATTTTGGATAGACAAGGGACCCACAAATTTGAATTCATGCATCACCTTTTCCAATTACTATCTTCCTCTAGCTTAGTTCTTCTCAATCCGGTATTAAAAATGAAGGCTAGAAAACATAAAATTCTCCTCTACTACTACAGTTTGGACAGAAAAGGAACCCAAAACTTCAAATTCATGCATCACCATTTCCAATTACTATCTTCCTCTAGTTTAGTTCTTCTAAATCTGGTATTAAGAACAAAGGGTACGAAAACATTGAATTCTCCTCTACTACTACTGTTTGGACAGACAAGGGACGCACAACTTAAAATTCATGCATCACCTTTTCCAATTCCAATTTTTCTCTAGTTTAGTTCTTTTGAATCCAGAATTAAAAATAAAGGGTAGTCAACATCAAATTCTCCTATACTTCTACATTTTGGACAGACAAGGGACACACAATTTCAAATTCATGCATCACATTTTCCAATTACTATTTTCCTCCAATTCAGTTCTTATGAATCTAGTATTAAAAACAAAGGGTAGACAACATTGAATTCTCCTCTTCTAGTATAGTTTGGACAGACAAGGCACACAAAACTTCAAATTCATGCATCACATTTTGTAATTACTATCTCACTCCAGTTTAGTTGTTCTAAATCTGGTATTATAAAAAAAGGCTAGACAACATCAAATTATCCTCTACTACTACAGTTTGGAGAGACAAGGGACCCACAAATTCACATTCATGCATCACCTTTTCAAATTACTATTTCCCTCTAGTTTATTTGTTCTAAATTCGGTATTAAAAACAAAGCCGAGGCAACATTGAATTCTCCTCTACTACTACTGTTTGGATATACAAGGGACTATCAACTTCAAATTCATGCATCACCTTTTTCAATTACTACCTTCCTCTAGTTTAGTTCTTCTGAATCCGGTATTAAAAACAAAGGGTAGGAAACATTGAATTCTCCTCTACTACTACAGTTTGGACAGAAAAGGGACACACAACTTCAAATTCATGCATCACTTTTTCCAATTATTATCTTCCTCCAATTTAGTTCTTCTGAATCCGGTATTAAAAAAAAAGTGTATGCAACATCGAATTCTCCTCTACAACTACAGTTTTGACAGAGAAGGGACCCACAACTTCAAATTCATGCATCACCTTTTCCAATTACTATCTTCCTCCAGTTTAGTTCTTCTGAATTTGGTATTAAAAACAAAGGGTAGGCAACATCAAGTTCTCGTCTACTACTATAGTTTGGACAGACAAGGGACCCACAACTTCAAATTCACACCTTTTCCAATTACTATCTTCCTACTGTTTAGTTATTCTAAATTCGGTATTAAAAAAAAAGGGTAGGCAACATCAAATTATCCTCTACCACTACTGATTGGACAGACAAGGGACCCACAATTTCAAGTTCATGCATCACATTTTCCTATTACTATCTTCCTCATGTTTCATTCTTTTGAATCCAGTATTAAAAGCAAAGGGTAGGCAACATCGAATTCTCCTCTACTACTACAGTTTGGACACACAAGGGACCCACAACTTCAAATTCATGCATCACCTTTTTCCAATTACTATCTTCCTCCAGTTTAGTTCTTTTGAATCTGGTATTAAAAACAAAGTTAGGAAACATCGAATTCAACAACAAATATTAAAGCTATAATCCTTAAGATTTTATTTTCTTATCACTTTAATAGATCAAAAATAATACTAATTCTGAAGTAGCCAATAATGCAATTAATCATACAAGTATATAGAACAATTTTATCAGATGTCTCCGAAGAGACATCCGATAAAATTGTTCTATATACTTGTATGATTAATTGCATTATTGGCTACTTCAGAATTAGTATTATTTTTGATCTATTAAAGTGATAAGAAAATAAAATCTTAAGGATTATAGATTTAATATTTGTTGTTGAAATCATATATCAAACTTCCTATTAGTTTAATCTGTGAAATATGTAAAGGTATTGAAAAGTTTTCATCTCTTATAGTTCTTATAACATGTTTAAATGAAAATTTATGTTCTTTCGATTAAAGTTTAAATGCCCAGATTTTGGGGCATGACAGAATTCTCCTCTACAAGTAAAATTTGGACAGACAAGGGACCCACAACTTCAAATTCATGCATCACCTTTTCCATTTGCTATCTTCCTCCAGTTTAATTTTTTTGAATTTGGTATTAAAAAAAAAGGGTAGGCAACATTGAATTCTCCTCTACTACTAGAGTTTGGACAGACAAGGTACCCACATCTTCAAATTCATGCATCACCTTTTCCAATTACTATCTTCCTCTAGCTTAGTTATTTTGAAGCCGGTATTAAAAATAAATGGTAGGCAACATCAAATTTTCCTCTACTACTAAAGTCTGGATAGACAAGGGACCCATAACCTCAAATTCATGCATCACCTTTTCCAATTACTATCTTCCTCCAGTTTAGTTACTTTGTATTCGGTATTAAAAACAAAGGGTAGGCAACATCGAATTCTCCTCTACTACTATAGTTTGGATAGACAAGGGACCCACAACTTCAAATTCATGCATCACCTAAATTCCAATTACTATCTTCTTCCAGTTTAGTTCTTCCGAATCCGGTATTAAAAACAAAGGGTAGGTAACATCGAATTCTCGTCTACTAATAGAGTTTGGATAGACAAGGGACCCACAACTTCAAATTTATGCATCACCTTTTCCAATTACTATCTTCCTCCAGTTTAGTTCTTCTAAATCTGGTATTAAAAACAAATGGTAGCCAACATTGAATTCTCCTCTACTACTGCAGTTTGGACAGACAAGGGACCCACAACTTCAAATTCATGCATCACCTTTTCCAATTACTATATTCCTCTAGCTTAGTTCTTTTGAATCTGATATTAAAAACAAATGGTATCCAACATCGAATTCTCCTCTACTACTACATTTTGGACAGATAAGGGACTGAAAACTTCAAGTTCATGCATCACCTTTTCTAATTACTATCTTCCTATAGTTTAGTTCTTCTGAATTTGGTATTATAAACAAAGCATAGGAAACATTGAATTCTCCTCTACTACTATAGTTTGGATAGACAAGGGACCCACAACTTCAAATTCATGCATCACCTTTTCCAATTACTATCTTCCTCCAATTTAGTTCTTCTAGATCTGTTATTATAAACAAAGGTTAGGTCACATCAAATTCTCCTCTACTACTGCAGTTTGGACAGACAAGAGACCCACAACTTCAAATTCATGCATCACGTTTTCCAATTACTATCTTCCTCCAATTTAGTTCTAATGAATCTGGTATTAAAAACAAAGGGTAGGCAAAATCAAATTCTCCTCTACTACCAAAATTTGGACAAATAAGGGACCCACAACTTCAAATTCATGCATCACTTTTTCCACTTACTATCTTCCTCCAATTCAATTCTTTTGAATTCAGTATTAAAAAAAGAGTAGGCAACATCAAATTCTCCTCTACTACTATAGTTTGGAAACACTAGGGACCCACAAATTCAAATTCAAGAATTGCCTTTTCCAGTTGCTATCTTCCTTAAGTTTAGTTCTTCTAAATCCGGTATTAAAAACAAAGGGTAGGCAACATTGAATTCTCCTCTACCACTACAGTTTGGATAGACAAGGGACCCACAACTTCAAATTCATGTATCACCTTTTCCAATTAATAGCTTCCTCCAGTTTAGTTCTTCTGAATCTAGTATTAATAACAAATGGTAGGCAAACGTCAAATTCTCCTCTACTACTATATTTTGAACAGACAAGGGACCCACAACTTCACACTCATGCATCACTTTTTCCAATTACTATCTTCCTCTAGTTTAGTTCTTTTGAATTTGGTATTAAAAACAAATGGTAGGAAACATCAAATTTTCCTCTAGTACTACAGTTTGGACAGACAAGGGACCCTCAGCTTCAAATTCATGCATCACCTTTTCCAATTACTTTCTTCCTCTAGCTTAGTTCTTCTGAATACGATATTAAAAAGAAAGGCTAGGTACCATCGAATTCTCCTCTACTACTATAGCTTGGACAGACAGGGGGCCCAAAACTTCAAATTCATGCATCACCTTTTCCAATTACTATCTTCCTCTAGTTTAGTTCTTATGAATCTGGTATTAAGAACATAGGGTACGGCAACATCAAATTGTCCTCTACTACTACAGTTTGGACAGACAAGGGAACCACAACTTCAAATTCATGCATCACCTTTTCCAATTCTTATCTTCCTCCAGTTTAGTTCTTCTAAATCTGCTATTAAAATAAAAGGGTAGTCAACATCAAATTATCCTCTGCTACTACAGTTTGGACAGACAAGGGGCCCACAATTTCAAATTCATGCATCGGCTTTTCCAATTACTATCTTCCTCTAGTTTCATTCTTCTGAATCTGGTATTAAAAATAAAGGGTAGGCAACATCAAATTCTCCTCTACTACTACAGTTTGGACAGACAAGGGACCCACAACTTCAAATTCATGCATCACCTTTTCCAATTACTATCTTCCTCTAGTTTAGTTCTTCTAAATCTGGTATTAAAAACAAAGTGTAGGCAACATCAAATTCTCCTATACTACTATAGTTTGGAGAGACAAGGGCCCCACAAATTTAAATTCATGTAGATCACCTTTTCCAATTACTATTTTCCTCCAGTTTAGTTCTTCTGAATACGATATTAAAAATAAAGTGTAGCCAATATCGAATTCTCTGCTACTACTACTATTCTGATAGACAAAGGACCCACAACTTCAAATTCATGCATCACCTTTTTCAATTACTACCTTCCTCCAATTTAGTTCTTCAGAATCCAGTATCAAAAACAAAGGGTAGGCAACATCGAATTCTCTTCTACTACTATATTTTGGATAGACAAGGGACCCACAACTTCAAATTCATGCATCACCTTTTCCAATTACTATCTTCCTCCAGTTTACTTGCTCTGAATCCAGTATAAAAAACATAGGGTAGGCAACATCGAATTCTCCTCTACTACTACAGTTTGGAAAGACAACGGACCCACAACTTCAAATTCATGAATCACCTTTTCCAATTACTATCTTCGTCCAGTTTAGTTCTTCTGAATCTGGTATTAAAAACAAAGGGTAGGCAACATCGAATTCTCCTCTACTACTACTGTTTGGATAGACAAGGGACCCACAACTTCAAATTCATGCATCACCTTTTCCAATTACTATCTTCCTCAATTTTAGTTCTTCTGAATGCGGTATTAAAAACAAAGGGTAGTCAACATCAAATTCTCCTCTACTACTATTGTTTGGACAGACAAGGGACCCACAACTTTAAATTCATACATCACCTTTTCTAATTACTATCCTCCTCTAGTTTCATTCTTTTGAATCTGGTATTAAAAACAAAGTGTAGGAAACATCAAATTCTCCTCTACTACTATAGTTTGGACAGACAAGGGACCCACAAGTTCAAATTCATGCATCACCCTTTCCAATTGCTATCTTCCTATAGTTTAGTTCTTCTTAATCCAATATTAAAAACAAAGTATAAGGAACATCGAATTCTCTTCCACTACTACAGTTTGGACAAACAAATGACCCACAACTTCAAATTCATGCATCACCTTTTTCATTTATTATCTTGCTCCAGTTTAGTTCTTCTTAACCCGGTATTAAAAACAAAAAGTAGGCAACATCTAATTATCCTCTAGAACTATAGTTTGGATAGACAAGGGACCCACAACTTCAAATTCATGCATAACCTTTTCCAATTACTATCTTCCTCTAGTTTAGTTCTTCTTAATCTGGTATTAAAAACAAAGTGTAGGGAACATCAAAGTCTCCTCTACTACTACAATTTGGACAAACGAGGGACCCACAACTTCAAAGTCATGCATTACCTTTTCCAATTATTATCTTCCTCAAGTTTAGTT
>MU227209.1:689842-709102 GCA_018584345.1 Thuja plicata
TACCAATTCCTAATTGTTGTTTTTGAAATTCAAAATTTTCTTTTGCTAACAACTTTGTGAATATGTTTGCTTGTTGATGTTTTGATTTGCATTACTGTAAACTGATTACTCTGTTGCTGACCAACTTTCTGAATAAACGATAATGGGTATCAACATGCTTGGTCTTCTGATGGAAAACAAGATTTTTAGAAAGTGCTATTGCTAAGTTGTTATACAAAATATAGTAATTGGCTCCTTCTTTGTCCCTGGTTCAATATCTCCTATCAATCTCTTCATCCATAGTGCTTCACAGGCTGCTGATGTAGCTGCTACGTATTCTGCTTCTATAGATGAAATGGTGACAATTGGTTATTTATTGGATGCCCATGAGACTATACCTATACCCACACACAATGCATAACCTGACATGCTCTTTTTATCATCAAGACTTCTAGCAGAGTCACTATTTGTGAATCCAACTAGGTCTTTGTCTTCATTACTTGTATACAAAATACCATGATACCATGATGCATCGTCCTGCAATATATACCTTAGTATTCTTTTCCATGCTTTCCTTTGAGATGTCTTTAGTGAATCCATGAACCTAGAGAGAAGGTTGACTACAAACATAATGTCTGGCCTTGTTGTTTTCAAGTACATTAGGTTGCCTACTAACTACTTGTATAATGTAGAGTTTATTGTTGCCCTTTCATCATTTTTGCTCAATTTGGTACCTGGAAAAATAGGGGTACTGAGTGCTTTGCAATTATTCATTCTAAATTTGGTCAATACATCATGTGCATATTTCTTTTGGCTGATGAAAATGTCCTTTTCTAATTGTTCAATTTCTAGATCAAGAAAGTACCTCATGTGACCAAGATTAGTCATTTCAAATTCTCTTTCCATATCTAGTCTGAATTCCTCAAGGTGAAAATTACTAGTATATAACAAATCATCAACATAAATACATAGAATTAAGTTTTCACCTTGTAATTTTGTCTTTGTGTACAATTTTGGCTCATTGTTGTTTCCTTGAACCGTTTGTTAAGTAGATAGGAATCTATGATGTTGTACCATGCCCTTGGTGCCTATTTAAATCCATATAAAGCCTTTTTAAACTTAAAGACCTTATGTTCTTGTCCTTTAATCTCAAATCCTTGTGGTTGATCAACATATACCTCTTCATTTAGAATTCCATTTAGGAATGTTGACTTGACATCTAACTAGTAAACTAATCAATGATGTTTTTCTGCTACTGCTAACATAGTTCTAATTGTATCCAATCTTGCTACAAGTGCAAAAGTTTCATCGTAGTCTATACCAAGATGTTGTACAAAACCTTTGGCAACTAGCCTTGCCTTGTGCTTTTCAATTTGACCTTTCTCATTAATTTTTGTTTTGTAGACCCACTTAACTCCTATTTTGTTTTTGACTTGTGGCAAGTCCACTAACTCCCATGTGTCATTTTTCTCTATGGTTGCAATTTTATCATTCATGGCTTCTACCCGCTCTTTCTCTGTAACTGCTTCTTCAAAGCATATAGGCTAACTAGACATCAAAGCAAACAACACTTGTTCATTATTGTCCTAATGTTCATATATTTATCTAATTATCCTAGTCTTTTGGTTTCTTCATTCTGTTATTGTGGGGTCTAAATCATTGCTGGAATAAATACTATGAACTTGGTGTTCTTGATTTTCTCCTATTGTTGTTGGAATTTGCAATCTAGGTAGTCCTTGTCTTGGCTGCTAAACATTTGCTAGTTCAAAAGTATGTGGAGTAGGCTGACTACGAGTTGTTCCATTATCTTGTTCATACCATGACTTATCTTCAAGAAAATTTATATCTCTGGGCACTATTGTTTTCTTGGTAATCAGATTATACAACTTGTAGGCTTTCGGTACATAACTATAACCTACAAATATATATTTCTCACATCTATCATCAAGTTTTCTCCTTAAATCCTCAAGCACATGTGTATAAGCTACACTTCCAAAAATTCTCAAGTTTGTTACATTTGGTTTAACTCCACTCCAGGATTCTAGAGGTGTCTTATCCTTCACACTTTTTGTAGGTGATCTATTCACAATGTAGATTGAACATGCAATTGCCTCTACCCAATATTCATTTGGTAGATTTTTAGCTTTCAACATACTTCTTTTCATGTTCATGATTGTCTATGTTTTCCTCTCTGCTACTCCATTTTACTGCGGAGTGTACCAGGAAGTAAATTATCTATGAATGTCATTTTCAATAAAATATGCATCAAAAGCTTTGGAATCATATTCACCTCCTCCATGAGACCTTAAAAATTTGATTTCTCTACCACTCTGTCTTTCTACCATTACCTTAAACTATTTGAACCTATCAAAGGTGTTAGATTTATTCTTGATGAAGTATACCTAGGTCATTCAACTAAAATCATCAATAAAGATTAACAAGTAATAGCTTCCTCCTATATAATCTATTTGAATTGGTTCACAAAGATCGGTATGCACTAGCTCTAGCTGATTTTTAGCTTTGTAAGTTGTTGCATTTGGAAAGGAACTCCTCTTGTGTTTGGATATGAAGCAACTTTCACAAGGATTATGGTGAACATCTATTTCTAGTAAACCTAATACCATTGACCCATTTTTCAATATATCCAGGTTGTTAAAAGATAGGTGGCCATATCTAAGGTGTCATAGCCAAGTTTCATCCAAATTTGTAATATACTGTGAATAAGCTACATGTTGTTTGATACTTCTCAAGTTCAATGGATACAATCTATTTCTATTCATTTTGACTCTTGCTCTGGCCACATTACTTGGGGTTTTATCTAAGATAGTACAAGTAGATCTTTGAACTTAACTTCAAACCCAATCTCACTCATTTGGCCTATACTCAATAGATTTTTTAAATTTTTTTAACTTAATGTACATTATGAATATCCTTCTTTTCATTCTTCTTATTTACAACTATAACAATACCTTTCCCTAACCCATGCATCATCTTTTCCAATTACTATCTTCCTCCAGTTTACTTCTTCTGAATTTGGTATTAAAAACAAAGGGTAGGGAACATCAAATTCTCCTCTAGTACAACATTTTGGATAGACAAGGGACCCACAACTTCAAATTCATGCATCACCTTTTCCAATTACTATCTTCCTCCAGCTTAGTTCTTCTCAATTCGGTATTAAAAACGAAGGCTAGGAAACATCAAATTCTCCTCTACTACTACAGTTTGGACAGAAAAGGAACCCAAAAATTCAAATTCATGCATCACCTTTTCCAATTACTATCTTCCTCTAATTTAGTTCTTCTAAATCCGATATTAAGAACAAAGGGTACGACAACATTGAATTCTCCTCTACTACTACTGTTTGGACAGATAAGGGACCCACAACTTAAAATTCATGCATCACCTTTTCCAATTCCAATTTTCCTCCAATTTAGTTCTTTTGAATCTAGAATTAAAAACAAAGGGTAGTCAACATCAAATTCTCCTATACTACTACATTTTGGACAGACAAGGGACACACAATTTCAAATTCATGCATCACATTTTCCAATTACTATTTTCCTCCAATTCAGTTCTTATGAATCTAGTATTAAAAACAAAGTGTAGGCAACATTGAATTCTCCTCTTCTAGTATAGTTTGGACAGACAAGGCACAAACAACTTCAAATTCATGCATCACATTTTGCAATTACTATCTCACTCCAGTTTAGTTGTTCTAAATTCGGTATTATAAAAAAAGGCTAGACAACATCAAATTATCCTATACTACTACAGTTTGGAGAGACAAGGGACCCACAAATTCAAATTCATGCATCGCCTTTTCAAATTACTATTTCCCTCTAGTTTATTTCTTCTAAATCTGGTATTAAAAACAAAGCCGAGGCAACATTGAATTCTCCTCTACTACTACTATTTGGACATACAAGGGACCCACAACTTCAAATTCATGCATCACCTTTTTCAATTACTACCTTCCTCTAGTTTAGTTCTTCTGAATCCGGTATTAAAAACAAAGGGTAGGAAACATTGAATTCTCCTCTACTACTACAGTTTGGACAGAAAAGGGACCCACAAATTCAAATTCATGCATCACTTTTTTCAATTATTATCTTCCTCCAGTTTAGTTCTTCTGAATCCGGTATTAAAAACAAAGTGTATGCAACATCAAATTCTCCTCTACAACTACAGTTTTGACAGAGAAGGGACCCACAACTTCAAATTCATGCATCACCCTTTCCAATTACTATCTTCCTCTAGTTTATTTCTTCTGAATTTGGTATTAAAAACAAAGGGTAGGCAACATCAAGTTCTCATCTACTACTACAGTTTGGACAGAAAATGGACCCACAACTTCAAATTTAGACCTTTTCCAATTACTATCTTCCTGTTGTTTACTTCTTCTAAATCTGGTATTAAAAACAAAGGGTAGGCAACATCAAATTATACTCTACTACTACTGATTGGACAGACAAGGGACCCACAACTTCAAATTCATGCATCACATTTTCCTATTACTACCTTCCTCGTGTTTCATTCTTTTGAATCTAGTATTAAAAACAAAGGGTAGGCAACATCGAATTCTCCTCTACTACTATAGTTTGGACACACAAGGGACCCACAACTTCAAATTCATGCATCACCTTTTTCCAATTACTATCTTCCTCCAGTTTAGTTCTTTTGAATCCGATATTAAAAAAAAAGTTAGGAAACATCGAATTCTCCTCTACTACTAAAATTTGGACAGACAAGGGACCCACAACTTCAAATTCATGCATCACCTTTTCCAATTACTATCTTCCTCTAGTTTAATTTTTTTGAATTTGGTATTAAAAGAAAAGGGTAGGCAACATCGAATTCTCCTCTACTACTATAGCTTGGATAGACAAGGGACCCACAACTTCAAATTCATGCATCACCTTTTCCAATTACTATCTTCCTCTAGTTTAGTTATTTTGAAGCCGGTATTAAAAATTAATGGTAGGCAACATCGAATTCTCCTCTACTACTAAAGTCTGGATAGACAAGGGACCCATAACCTCAAATTCATGCATCACCTTTTCCAATTACTATCTTCCTCTAGTTTAGTTCCTTTGTATCCGGTATTAAAAACAAAGGGTAGGCAACATCGAATTCTCCTCTACTACTATAGTTTGGACAGACAAGGGACCCACAACTTCAAATTCATGCATCTTATTTTCCAATTACTATCTTCTTCCAGTTTAGTTCTTCCGAATCCGGTATTAAAAACAAAGGGTAGGTAACGTCAAATTCTCGTCTACTAATAGAGTTTGGATAGACAAGGGACCCACAACTTGAAATTCATGCATCACCTTTTCCAATTACTATCTTCCTCCAGTTTAGTTCTTCTGAATCTGGTATTAAAAACAAATGGTAACCAACATTGAATTCTCCTCTACTATTGCAGTCTGGACAGACAAGGGACCCACAACTTCAAATTCATGCATCACCTTTTCCAATTACTATATTCATCCAGCTTAGTTCTTTTGAATCTGATATTAAAAACAAATGGTATCCAACGTCAAATTCTCCTCTACTACTACATTTTGGATAGACAACGGACCGTAAACTTCAAGTTCATGCATCACCTTTTCTAATTACTATCTTCCTACAGTTTAGTTCTTCTGAATTCGGTATTAAAAATAAAGCATAGGCAATATCGAATTCTCCTCTAATACTACAGTTTGGATAGACAAGGGACTCACAACTTAAAATTCATGCATCACCTTTTCCAATTACTATCTTCCTCCAATTTAGTTCTTCTAGAGCCGTTATTATAAACAAAGGTTAGGTCACATCAATTTCTCCTCTACTACTACAGTTTGGATAGGAAAGAGACCCACAACTTCAAATTCATGCATCACGTTTTCCAATTACTATCTTCCTCCAATTTAGTTCTTCTGAATCTGGTATTAAAAACAAAGGGTAGGCAAAATCAAATTCTCCTCTACTACCACAATTTGGATAGATAAGGGACCCACAACTTCAAATTCATGCATCACCTTTTCCATTTTCTATCTTCCTCCAATTCAATTCTTTTGAATTCGGTATTAAAAAAAGAGTAGGCAACATCAAATTCTCCTCTACTACTATAGTTGAGAAACAGAAGGGACCCACAAATTCAAATTCAAGAATTGCCTTTTCCAGTTACTATCTTCCTCAAGTTTAGTTCTTCTGAATCTAGTATTAAAAACAAAGGGTAGGCAACATCGAATTCTCCTCTACGACTACAGTTTGGATAGACAAGGGACCCACAACTTCAAATTCATGTATCACCTTTTCCAATTAATAGCTTCCTCCAGTTTAGTTCTTCTGAATCTAGTATTAATAACAAATGGTAGGCAAACGTCGAATTCTCCTCTACTACTATTTTTTGAACAGAAAAGGGACCCACAACTTCACATTCATGCATCACTTTTTCCAATTACTATCTTCCTCTAGTTTAGTTCTTCTGAATTTGGTATTAAAAAAAAATGGTAGGAAACATCAAATTCTCCTCTAGTACTACAGTTTGGACAGACAAGGGACCCTCAAATTCAAATTCATGCATCACCTTTTCCAATAACTTTATTCCTCCAGCTTAGTTCTTCTGAATGTGATATTAAAAACAAAGGGTAGGCAACATCGAATTCTCCTCTACTACTATAGTTTGGATAGTCAAGGGACCCAAAACTTCAAATTCATGCATCACCTTTTCCAATTACTATCTTCCTCCAGTTTAGTTCTTCTGAATCTAGTCTTAAGAACAAAGGGTACGACAACATCGAATTCTCCTCTATTACTACAGTTTGGACAGACAAGGGAACCACAACTTCAAATTCATGCATCACCTTTTCCAATTTCTATCTTCCTCCAGTTTAGTTCTTCTAAATCTGGTATTAAAATTAAAGGGTAGTCAACATCAAATTATCCTCTACTACTATAATTTGGACAGACAAGGTACCCACAATTTCAAATTCATGCATCAGCTTTTCCAATTACTATCTTCCTCCAGTTTCATTCTTCTGAATCTGGTATTAAAAATAAAGGGTAGGCAACATCGAATTCTCCTCTACTACTATAGTTTGGTCAGACAAGGGACCCACAACTTCAAATTCATGCATCACCTTTTCCAATTACTATCTTCCTCTAGTTTAGTTCTTCTAAATCTGGTATTAAAAACAAAGTGTAGGCAACATCAAATTCTCCTGTACTACTACAGTTTGGAGAGACAAGGGCCCCACAATTTTAAATTCATGTAGATCGCCTTTTCCAATTACTATTTTCCTCCAGTTTAGTTCTTCTAAATATGGTATTAAAAACAAAGTGTAGCCAACATCAAATTCTCCTATACTACTACTATTCTGATAGACAAGGGACCCACAACTTCAAATTCATGCATCACCTTTTTCAATTAATACCTTCCTCCAATTTAGTTCTTCAGAATCCGGTATTAAAAACAAAGGGTAGGAAACATCAAATTCTCCTCTACTACTATAGTTTGGATAGACAAGGGCCCCACAACTTCAAATTCATGCATCACCTTTTCCAATTACTATCTTCCTCCAGTTTACTTCTTCTAAATCCGGTATTAAAAACATAGGGCAGGCAACATCGAATTCTCCTCTACTACTACAGTTTGCATAGATAATGGACCCACAAATTCAAATTCATGCATCACCTTTTCCAATTACTATCTTCCTCCAGTTTAGTTCTTCTGAATCTGGTATTAAAAACAAATGGTAGGAAACATCAAATTCTCCTCTACTACTACAGTTTGGACAGACAGGGACCCACAACTTCAAATTCATGCATCAGCTTTGCCAAACCAAGTGACCCAGAACTTCATATCATACATCACCTTTTCCAGATCTCTATTTTTTCACGTTTTTGAGACTCCCACAAGAAGGAATAACCTGGAAATTTGATGTCTCAACAACCCTAAGACTTCAAAAAGTCTTGATGTACTTCTACTCCTTGCATTGGTAGTATAAATAGCATTAAGCTTCGACTTAGAAATAACCTAAAAGCTCTTAAGTTTACTCGTAGATTTCCTTTAGGGCTTAATCTTTTTGGAGTGTTTGTGCAATGTCTAATTTGAAGGGAGATGTCATTTCTTCTAGTAAATTGCCAGATAATGCTTTCAATTACTGGGATGATGAGTTTGTCCAATCTATGAAAACACCATATCTGGTATTAAAGACATTACATATTATTATTTCTATTCCCAATCAACAAATTTCTTCTGTTTTGTTTTGTTTTGGTAAAATTTTCTTCATTTTTGATTTTTGAGTTTATTTTTCAGGCATCTGAATACCAGGAACGTGCTGAAACACTTGTTAATCAACTCAAAATCTTGTTAAAAGAAATGCAGACCGGAGATGGCGATTTAATCGAACGGCTTGAGATGGTTGATGCATTGCAATGCCTCACAATAGATCGATATTTTGAGGATGAAATAAAAATAGCTCTTGATTATGTTTATCAGTCCGTTATGTTTTTCATTTTTTAAATTTGGTTTGTTTGTTTTTTCTTAATTAGTAAAAAGTGGTAAGATATCAATTAAATTTGGATTGTTAGTTATGCTGATTGCAGCTATCTTGGATATAGCTCTTGTTCAATAATAGATCTCATTGTGATATAGCTCTTGTTCAATAAGAAAACATATATATTTGGTTTTAACATTAATAGTGAAGTGTAATGTAGATGTTGGGATGGAATTGTGGGCATAGGAGAAGGATCACGAAGTTGTAACACTAATTTGAATGCTACAACTTTAGGACTCAGACTACTTCGACTCCATTGTTATCATGTTTCTATAGGTACCATTATAATCAAGATTACTAATATTCTCATTGTTTACAAGATTGTTTTAAGAATCAATTGTGTATATTTTTTAATCCATATATTTTAGATCACACTTACTATTTTTTTTTAATAATTAAATGTGCATTCAAATACATATATGACTGATTTCCAAAAAAAAAATCTTTCTACAATTTTAAAGATTATGTTGTGCTTATTATTATGTTATTGTCTATCCTTAATTGTTTGTTTTATTGTCTATACAAAACTAATTGTCCCTTCATTTGTGATGTACTATGAAAAAATTAATTGTCCCTTCATTTGTGATGTACTCTGAAAAGATGTGCTGGGAAATTTTAAGAATGAAAATGGACAATTTTTAAACTATCGAGGGAAAAATGATAGTAATATGAAGAGCACAAGAGAGGAACATGCAGTTAGAAGTATGTTGAATCTTTTGAGAGCTTCAAGTGTGGCATTTCCCAGAGAAACAATTATGCAAGAGGCCAAAGTGTTTAGCTCTCTGCATCTTAAGCAAACATTAGAAAATATTGAAGATTCAAATAAAAGCAGTTTTTTAAAGGAGGTAATACAGTTCAAGAAAGGTTGTTAAAATTTAGAATTTATTGAGTAAAAATTTAGAGTAGAAGAAATGAATTTCAAAATTATTGAGTTTAAAATTAGAGAAGTGTTAACTATAATTTTTATTATATTGTTTTAATAGGTGGCATATGCACTTACTTATGAATGGCCTCGTACTTTTACCATATGGGAAGCTCAAAATTTCATAGAAATCTATGAATTGGATAATATCAGGTGGTAGTTGTATAATATTATTATAGAAATACAATTTTTAAAGTTTAAATTATAAAAAAGATTAATGTGGATTAAATTAAGTATTTTTTTTATCTTAATTTTCTTCAGGTTGAAGGATGCCATGATTTTGGAGTTAGCAAAATTGAATTTCAATATATTCCAATGTGGATACAAGATGGAGATGAAGACACTCTCTAGGTAATTATCACCATGGTCAAATAGATTGATTCATACTTAATGCAAATAGACTTTAGAATATATAATTACATTTCAACTTCTTAAAGATGATAAATACAAAAAATAAATGAAGACATTTATACTTCTATAGATAATTAACATTAATCTAACTATATATTTATATATTTAGACAACCACATTATTAGAAACAAATAATGTAAACACAATGACTTTCTATTACCACTTGTGAAGGAAGATAGAAGAGAAATAAATAAAGAGAAAACATTTTATATGTAGTGAGAGTGATAACAAACTAGAAAACATATTTCATGTAATATCTATTGTGGTAGAAAGGGAAGGAGTAGGAAGTATAGACAGATTAAAGAATAATAATCATAAGCTTTACAACTAGTATCTATCTACACTTTCTCTAAAGGATATTCTATAATGTAAAGCTTCCAATGCTATAGATTGGGCTTGGGTATAAGTCTTTGTCTTATATTCTTGTTTGTTAAGTGTTGTTTAACTAGTCTTAAACTATTGATTAGTGGTTTATTATTTGTAATTATATGATCCCTCTTACTTATATTGTGTAATGTGTCATCTCTTTATAACTTTTATACAATTTTTTTAAAATATTATAAGGTTTGATAAATATCCCCATGAGATTTGGTAGTAGCACAAGCCACATATGGTGTTAAATATGGTGAAGGAACTTATTGTAATACATAGCTTCCTAATAGATAATATCCACTTTTTAGTTTATATACCCACTAAACAATAGTAAATTTCATAAGTGATGGCCTCTTAAAAAGAATTATTAGAAAAATACAATTTAAATGAGATAAAAAAAAAGTGAATCTTCCAAACCAATATGTCATGATGTTGTCATGTCTAAAATAGCAAATTAGAAACATTCATAATTTATACAGCATCTAGATAATACATATGGATTTGTGAAAATACCTTTACCTGGCTCAAATTTTTACTTATTGATTTTTTTTTACTAAATAGTTGCTATAGGCAACACCCATTGCATTAAAATCTAAATAGTTGCTATGGGCAACACCAAGTGCATTAAAATCTAAAAAGCATAATACGTTGTTCATAGTTGATTGGACATATAATCCTGACATATCCCCTACAAACTTGTAACAAACCAATCATTCAGACATAAACATGACATTGCTATGATTACGCTACCACCCTAACCCGCTCCCCACCCAAATAAAAATTGTCATTGATACACAAAATGGGGACATCATTGTCCCATAAATTAAACTATACATACAATGGGACAAACATGACAAGCTATAAACAATTTTAATGAAAATTGGTGGAACTCTAGGGCCACTATACCTTCCTTGGTTTCCTCTATTTCAAGAATTATTTTTTTATTTTAATTTATAATGCTTAATTTTTATTTTCTGCATTTCTTGAAAATACTAAATCAGTTAACTTTATGTCATTGGTGGATAAATTCAGGGATCTCAAAATTGATAGCACTTAGAGAGCGTTCAGTTGAGTACCTTTTGATGGGAATTAGTGTTGTGGATGAGATGGAATTTTCTAGTACGAGAATTATTGTAGCCAAAGTGGCAACCCTTGTCACTTTACTCGATGACCTTTTTGATGACTACTTAAGTCTTGAACAAGTTGAGCTTGTTGCAGAGGTTATTATTCAAGGTTGGAATGTTTCACTTATAGAAAAATTTCCAATCAATTTCAAGGCAACCGTGGAATTTGTTTCTAAAATAGTTAATGAATTGTCAAGTGATGCCACTAAAAAGCAAGGGCGTGATATGACACAATTTATTGCAAAAGCGGTACGTATAGTTATTTATAAAAATATTTTCAAAATTTTAATTTTTTTAAATCTTTATTCATGCATTATGTTGGAAAGATTAATTTTTTTTTCTAATAGATTAAGTACTTGATAATCAGAATTTTAATAAGTCTCTATGCACTTAAATTTGATTTATTTTACAAACATTGAATTTTATATGCTTGAGGCTTTTTTTATCACATATTAATAATGTTTCTTTTTATATGAAAAATTTCATTGTCATCATATTTCAAATTGAAACCAAAATACATAGATCATTGAATGAAATTATGAAATAAATTAACTTCTAAAAAAAATTTATGTTTAGTGGGCAGATTATGCTGAAGCTAATTTACATCAAGCACGATGGAATAAAAGAGGATATGTTCCAACCTATAATGAGTACATAAAGATTGCTACAACAAGCGCATCCATTGGACCAATTTCATTGCACTCTATCATATTAACCACTATTTTGACAAACAATGATATTGAGAAGATATTCCTAAATCGATCAAGATTATGTGAGTGTGTATCACTATCTTTGCACTTAGCTGACGATGCACAAGATTTCCAGGTTTTGTTAGTTCTACTTAATCTCACCATTGCATATATATGATTAGATTATTTTGAGTTCAATATTAACATAATCCACTATTGTTCTGAAGGATGAAAAACTCCATGGACAAATAGCTTCAGCAATTTCCTCATATATGAGGGATAATCCTGGATGCTTAGAAGATGATGCATTATTTTACATCAAATGACTTGCTGATCAATTGATTAAGGAATTACTATGGCAATTTTTGAAGCCAAATGATAAATTTCTTGACTATGAGAAGTTATGTTTCAATCTTAGTAGAGGAATACAATGTTTCTATGTATTTGGAGATGGATTTACATATCCTGAGAAGGGGGTCAAACATCAAGTGTTAAAAGTTCTAGTTGATCCAGTGAAAATATAATGTATCTCGTATCTAAAAGAGAAATTATAACTTTCAAATATGCCTTTTTCTATGTCCTAATCCTAAAAGTGTGTAATATATTTGAATAGTCATTTTTTTTTGGCTACCTCAACTCTTAATTAAGTCATGTGATGATTATTATATTATTATTTAGGTTGGTCCAAGTGTTATAGTTTGGTATAGAAGTCAACCTAGGTGATAGTCAAGGTATAAGTTAGGTATATCTAAATATAATAAATATTATTTGACTGTAAGATTGTCAATTGTGTTCTCATTGGATATATTTTGAAGTTTTCTTCCTCAAAATGGATTGTTATTCTTAGCTATTAATAATTTTTTACAAACTAGTTCATATCATATTCCTCTTTTATGAATGTATTTTGTTACAAAACTTATAAAGTGAAAAATGGATATGCTTTGAATCTACATTCCTAATAAACTTTATATACCCCTATGTCATGTCTATTTTCGTCCATTACAATATTTCCATCATTGTATTTTATACTAGTTAGATAGGTTTACATTATTTTTACATTCAATATATATTTATTTACAGTAGTTTACATTAATATTACATTTGGTTAGTTTTATGATTTAGATTAATTTTCATTGATATTACATTGTATTTCTATGCTGGTTGAGATTGGGTTACATTTTTATTGCATTTAGACTAGTTTATCTCCTCATCTATAGATACATTTGCATATCTAGTTTGAGGTAGATTTTAGATAACTTTAGTATATATTTAATAGAAATTTGATCTAAATGGTAGTCAAAATTTGATTAAAAATAGGGAATCTTATATTTAATTTTCTATAGGCATTTTAAGAAATTACTAAATTTTACTACATTTATGGTTTATACAATTGTTTAATGTTTAAATTTATTTATTTACAATAAATTTATGTAAAATTTTATCATGCATATAGGAAGGATCTAAAGTCTTTGAGAAATAAAAAAAATTGTGTCAAATTTAAGATAACATTAAAAAGAAAGATTTTGTTTAATAAAGAAAACCTAATTTTTTATATAAACTATAGAAAGAAATAAAAGAAAGAAAGAAAGAATCATTTTAAACTTCGAAGAAAAGATATTTAAATAGAAGCGTAGATAGAGATATAGTAAGGATTCAACTTGTATGTGTAAATTTTATTGCCATTTGGCAACTTGAGAAGGTGATCATGATATAGCTTTTTTCTAAAGGAATTAGAATTTAGAGATAATATAACAATATCCTATTAACTTATGGTTTTCTAAAATTTTGTGTTTTTAAGAGCTAGTCTAAGTAATTTATTACTATTACATATTTAAAGGAAGTCAGATAATATAATTGATTCCTATACTAATTAAATTAATTTTAGAAATAAAATGACGTAGAGAAGTACAATTAGATACCATTAAATTATTCTTTGGAAATTTATTTCTAAATGAAGACCTAATTGGGGGTGGGGGCCTTGTTTTATTAGAGAGAGATTCTTGTGGTGGGCACAAGGTTGCGAGATCTAATCTCCCCCCATCCCATGTGCTACTAGAGGTTGTATCATGCTAGCGCCACTAGTCACATTTAAAAAATTTCTCGGTGCACTACAATTTATGGAGCGCTACCCAATTCCTGCAATAAAAAAATACCTAAAAGAAAAGGTTTTGATTTCATACTGTTGAAATTGATATTGTTAAAATAGAATCTTGATGAACATCCACCCTCCTTAATAAGCATCGTGTATGTCTTTGATAATCTAGTGCATTCTCAAAAAATATGATATGTCCCCCATTCCAATAATCTAATAAATAGGAGAATAATAAAAAAGTATACCTTTTAAATTGATAAATTACAATCTAAGGAAAAATAATGAGGAAGTATGAAGCATAAATCTAAAGTTAAAAACTCTAGTTCCCATTGCAAGGTAGGTCTCTAGCTTATTTTTGGCATGAATTCTCGCATTTCATAAAGTTATCATAATCATCTCCGCAAAATGGACACTCAATTTTGCCTCAATTATATCTATTGAAATATCACCTGATACACATCATAACATGCATCATAAGCTAGTCAATAGTTATGCTAGATATTGTAAGTTACTTCTTACATGTTCTTACTTATGTCATATATATAATTACATAGAAAATATTTCCATGTAAAACTAGGATGTCATTTTCCATGATACAACATTAATTAAATAATAAATTAATGTTAGGTTACAAAGTTGATGGCACACAAACTGATTTTTCTTCCAATTAGTGTATGATTGAGAGAAAAGAGAGAGGAAACAATGCCAATAATTTATATCCTATTCATAAAGGGTTGTGAGGATAATAGAATCAAAACACCATATAAACTTCTCCATGTTCACATGATTCAATACGTCTCAAACATTTGTCAAATGTTTGAACTTTTGAATCATGACCTCCGATCCACGACCATGTCATGGAAAAAAAGATAATAGAAATTAACGTGCTTCATTTACAAACAAAAAGTTAGGTTCTTACTAAATTAATGGTATCAAAACATATTTATAGTACTTTCTAACTTCGCATTATATTGAACACATGTTCTATTTCCAAACTACCTCTCCATAGGCATGAGTACTTGACATGTGGGTTGTGCATCTATAATTAATAAATAAATCATATAGTTCCACTTATTCATTGACATAATCAAACGACTAAATAATCTAAAATATATCAACTAGTAGACTTATTATTAACATCTTCTATAAAGTTTAAGCCAAAAACATCTTAAAACTAAAATTCTCCAAAGATATTATGGCAAGCATCATCAATATTTTGATACATGAATTCTAAAATTATCCTAAATACCTCTATAATAAAAAGAATATAGTATGTACTATCTGAGAAATATATAAGGGCGTTTTTTGTTACTAACTAGTGATATTTGCCAATATTAGCCATGGACTAACTCAAGACTTTCATTACTTGGGATTTATATACTATTTTGATGTAAAGGATAACATACACTATGCTACATATTAAAATAGAGTAATAAATCTATCTTACTGCACTCATCTCATTAGGAGAATATGAATGATATGCAAAAAATTTTTCATATTAATATAAATGCTTGATGATTTGAAATACACCATGCTAAAACAATAAGAAACAATGTTAACATACTTCGTCTAGCTCAAGTATTTTATTTGTAAGGGATAACTGATCTAACTTGCATATTTAAGATAAAATAAGTATCCCAAACCTCATTCATATCATATTGTAATAAACTATAAAATTTTAGATCCGTATTCATATGCTTATTACTACCAAATATTGCCATTTTTTTCAATATACAACATTATTAAAAAAATGAGTGTCATCCCACTTGCAATAAATGCAGAAATAAAATGTGGACCTTACAAATACCAAAGTGAACACATACGAAACTTTTTTTTTCCATCTTATTATAAGCAAACACTTGAGACTTGAAACAAGTTTCTTTAATTTATAAAATAATGAATACTTACCATTTACCCCATTTAACTTAGTTTATGTCATGTAAAATTGTAAACAATTTTCTTAGTAACCATATACTAAACCTCATGGTCGAATGTCAATCTAATAATATTTAAGACTTGTCCTATCTTATGTCCAAATGTATACTAATTTTTCCCTAATTATTCTTATTTTTTCCCAAGAGAGTGTCTGGAATTAGTGCACAAAAAAGTGGTCAAAATCCCTTTAAAAAAAAAAAAAACATGCTCACATTATTGTCAAAGTCATGTTCAAATTATAGCTTTGTATTATCAATCCATAGTGCAAGCACTTTCTGTAATTTTAAAAATATGCTTGCATTATAGTGGGCATAAAAAGCAAGTATCTTGTAGAATCCCAAAACATGGTGGCCTGTTGTGGCCAACATAACGCGAGCACATTTTTAAAAATAAATCTTTTCCTTTGTAACCTATGGCCTTGACCTAGAACGAGCCCTCTTCACTTATTATTCTCCGAAAAAATGATCACGCTTCACAAATTTGACAAGGATCTTGATAATGTCATGTTATAAAAGACGTAGGTGCCAAATTTTAGTGTTTTGGAACAAAACCAATATTGATTTGAAAAACTTAGATTATTTTTTATGGATTTCTTATTTTTTAATTCTTTTGTTAGTGTGAAAAGAGGTTTTATGAAATTATTTAGCTTTTAGCCTACTTTTTAGAACAATATTCATAGTTGACTTAAGGTCGCCTAGAGGTTATCTAAGCTTTTGTCTCACCTAATGCAGGTTCACCAAGTGTCTTAACACTTGTTTCATACCTGGAGGGATGGTCAAAGTTTGACCACTACCTTCTCACCTCATATGATGCAAGAACATATAGGAAGGTGACATTGAATAATCTTGCATCATTTTTAGGACAAAGGACAACATGAAAGAAGGTTAAGACAAGGAGATAAAAAAAGATTTATTTCTTAGATTTGAAAGAGAATGTAAAATAATTTCATACCCAACAAATGATGAGAGGAGCTGAAGAAGTAGAGAACACATACACATTAAAAAGAAGAGTTTAATTACAAAGGAAACCACAATAAAAAGGGCAATGCATATGTGAGTTTGGTGGGGGTAAATCATTGGTTTAAAAAATAGATGAAAAATTCATGGTAGAGGAACTAAGATGAGAACTAGAAAGAAGACAAAAGAAAAGTGTAGCTTAGAGGAAATAAAATTACAAAATTATGTTTTTAAATAGTCGTGCACTCTTTTTGCACCCAACCCTAAAATTACTACTTTTAAGCAAGCCAAAAAAATATAACTAAAAGCCTATTAATAAGTTTCACATGTACCAATAGATCATTTTTTACCCTTTTTAGTTCATAATTGGCCCATTTATGCACATTTGTTCATAAGTAATGACAATTTTGAGTGCATGGCAACTGAAGCATCTTTAAGTAGATATTGCATGACACTTTGAAATGATCACATTTAATGAATTATGCAGAGAACATTGTTACTACCCAAAAGTCATAAAATATTTTTGAGTAGTTAAGTCATATATATAAACAACTATAAAAATCATAAGAATCATATATATAATTTAGACTCTATGAATACACAAAATTAGCTATAACAACTACTGATATGCTTCCCCTGCCCTTGATTAAAAAAAAAGAGCATTTAAAAATCTGCAGATAGGCAAATAATCTGCAATCGACTCTGGTAAGAAAAAGAAACAAGGAAGGGTGCATAAAAAAGAAGTGAGGAAGAGGGTTGCAATATTATTTTATGTTTTTTAAAATATTGAAAAGTATTATTAGTCCCTGTCGTTAAGGCAGGAGACTTATGTTTTCATATATCTTTTTGGCATTAGTTTGTTGTTCAAGAACCATGCCTAGGCTGTTAAACTATAGTCTACAATAATATTCTTATGAAACAAAATTTTCTCCTACTTCCTGATTGGTTCTTTCAATTTTTCTAGTGGTTTCATTCACTTTTATTTCCAAATACATTAATTCTAGCGGCATGTACCAAAAGGTGGGTGTTGTATCCAATAATAAAGATATAATATTCTAATAACATTCGACATGTCACTGAGCCTGCAGGATTAAAAATGGCATTGCAAAAATAGGCCAAATGTTTTTACCAAACCTGTAAACTAAACAACTGGAAATTTAATAACAGTTCATGTGCCTCTCTATGCTTGCACAAGTTGCAGGCTGGTACAGACGTGGCTAACATCGTATAATAAGCATTTACCCTAAATAGAATCGATTTTGTTTCAACAGATTTGCAGAGATGAGAGGAATACATTTTTAAATGAGTGATAGCCAGTAGAAAAGGCTAGCTAGAGCTTGCTGCAATTAGCCCCAAAATCCCTTCTTCAGTCTGTGTCAATTCTCAAGTAGCTTATGCTTACTATTTCATTTTCACAAAACATTATTAACAAGAAGTACAGTGGCTCATTTTATTATTAATTTATATATGTCTTGTAGAGGGCACAAAATCAATTACATTAATGGCCACGTTGTGCAGTGTAGTTGAGCGCATCAACAAACTCATTCTTGTTTGCATGCTCAAAGCCAGGTTACTTTTTCTTGTAAAATCCCTTCAATTTTTTATCGCTTTCTTCTTCAATGATTTAATATGGAAAACCTTAGTTCACCATTCAGGATAAATTTGATTGGGAAGTAAATTTCCATGCTAATTCTAACAGTTAGTAAATTTATTTTTCATCTCCATGCTTATTCCAATGACAAAAAAATTTTAAAAAAAATGGAAAGCGAGCATCCTAGTTTAAATGTCTGTCATGTAAAGACAAACATGGGCAGGGCCTCAATAATTTTGACATCTAGGCCCGACCTTAAATGTCAATCTTGTCTGATAGAAGACATCCTTTGAATGATTAGACCTTGGAAGAGGAAGTTATATGCATATCCTTCTATGCAAAATTGCATAGATACAAAGAATGAATAGGAGTACAACCATGCAAAAGAAAAACATTAATGCTAGTAGCACTAAAACCTTATTCATCAAGTTATCTTCATAATCTTTGTTCATAGTTCCAAAATCACAGGATTGAAATGTGCTTCTAGTTCTGACAATGGATTAGATACTCATGCAAGAGCATCCTGGGTGTAAGGGCAATCTTGCATCATCCAAAAATATGTGTTTTTCTATTCAATAAGGGCTATTTTGTACAAAGCTGCTATTTTTGGAAACTTACTATTTTTAGTAAGTTGGTCGTTTGA
>MU227209.1:733452-746964 GCA_018584345.1 Thuja plicata
ATTTCCATACCGTTTTATCTTTTGCACTCTATTGAAAGCAATATCCTTGATATTAAAAGCAACCCTGACAGAGCTATCCTCCACCAAGGCCTCCTCCTCTGTCTTTTCTAGTTTCACAAAGCCATATGCTCGGAACCCCAACCCCCTTTAATTATTCATATGATGCCCCAGGAGATGCCCGCTGAAAAAGCTGAAAAGACCTCCAACTCCTCCTCCCGGTCCATCTGTATCACTCAAGGGCCTGTGAAGTCTAAGAAAAAAACCCATAAAAAAAGTATTAAGATCCCCACCTATAAGAAGGATGGCCAGGAGGATTCTTATGTTTCAGACTCTGTGGATTACATTGAAGGGAAAGGGGTTGACAGCACACCTGAGACGGATTACAAGCCCAAAAAATAGAAAATTATGGAAACCTAGGTCAATTCGGAGGTGGACCTAAGCAGTTCTGGCCGTAGGAGGTCTAATAGAATTGCCAAGGAACAATGCAAAATCAAGATGTTGGAGATGGCCTCCAAAGAGCTCTCCCTGATAGAAAATGCCTCCCACTCCACAAATTCTAGAAATGTTTCCTCAGAAGGCTATATGAGCCCGACTGGTAATACTCGCCTGACCAACCCCCAGAGAGCTACGGTAACCATCAAGAATCCTACCCCACCCCAAATCCCACAACGTGATCCCTAGGATAAACCTCTCTCCTCTGGAATGGAGGAAAAATGCAATTTCACAGGCACCCTTAAAAGAAAGTTTGTGATTATTGACAAGGAAATTGCAGCGATCAAAAAGGGTATGCAGGACCTGATGAACCACTGCATGAGGACCAACAAATTTGCATTGAAGGTGATGCATGCCTTGGTGATGACCCTCTGTAATGTGCAGGAGAAGCTGGCAGATGGAAAATTGGAAGTGGACGAGGATAACAAGGACCTATTCCTGTTCCTCCAGGAGGAGTGGGTGAGAACCCTGCTGTCTAAACAGCTGGGAGAGAAGAATTATTGTTGCTGCATATGGTTCGGGTTTTTTTGGTTGGGCTTGTCCCTCGGTTCCCCTGTTCTGTGTTTGGGGTTAATGTTAAGTTTATTATTTTGGTTTGTTTGAGCCCTGCATGGCTTCGTGACAATATTTTTGATGCTACTGTTGATAGCAATTACTCTGGTTTAATCATTTTGAGTAGAACTGTTACTTTTATTTTTGATAGAGGCAGAACTTTTGATGTTTGTGATACCCTGCTAAACTATTGTAAGCTTTGACTAGCTTCATTAATATGTTGTTAATGTGTTACTAGTCCCCTGTTCCACAGGCTAGCACCCTCTTGCTACTTTTTCTATCAAAAACATGCGCATTAATCGTGGTAATTGAATTTGTTTTCCATTTGGAGGTGGTGGACTTCATCAACACCTAGGATTCCCAACCCTAACTTAAACCATTTCTTAATTATTTTTCTTCAGATCTCAAGAAAGATAATGACTAATTATTGTGGAAGGGGATGAAATTGAGCCGATAAAGAACATGAGATTAAGAGGGATTAGTGTCTAATTAACCAATAATTGCAATCACTTGGCTGAATGTATTTATGAACTTGCCATGAAATTACCATTTTAGTGGTTGAATCCATTCATGAACTTGCCATGAAATTAATTTTTTTTTCTACTTCTAAGATTCTAAAAATAAGTTTCTTATGGAGTGATCAATGCATCCTAGATCTAGAAGTAAAGTTGTCTTAGCCTATAGTGATTAAAGAAAATGGAAGATTGTTGTATAGGGAAACTCATATGTTATGAGAGCACACAAAGTTTCTTTCCAAAGGAGAATATTTATCAAATATTCGTAATAGTTTCTTTCCAAAGGAGAATATTTATCAAATATTCATAATGAAGAGATTTCAAAATGCTTGAAGACTAGTGTGAGGATGTAATAAAAGAATATTCTTAAACATAGGATCATTTCTAGAAAATTAATTTTTTTTACTAATCTTATTGTATTGTAGTGGAGATTATTGTGAATGATAGCGAGACTACTAAAATGATTTTGAGGCTGCTGGATCATTTTTAATCCATCTTATGATAATATGTGCTAATGAACGAGCTTGATTCATCTGATATCAAATGCTCTATAGAAGAGAAAAGGTCGAGGGTCACATTTTGATACGAGTTGGGGGTCGATGCAACAAATTTAATTATTTGCATGTTGGAACTTGTTCTGTGTTGCAGAAGAGATCATTATTTTTGTGGCATAGGGACTGTACTAAAATGATCACAAGGTTGTTGGATCAAAAACTTGAATAATCCTTGGAGTTGTAATGTTTTTTAGAGCTTCTAGGTTCCTTGTGTTCCTGGGATGTTCTGATGGATTTTAAATCCATTGACCCTCAGATGGGTTGTGATTTTAGATAGTATGTGACAAGCTAGAGCTATGTCATTGGTATGTGTGTGTTAAGTTGACTGCATGTTGGTCCCTCTTTTCATGTATTTTTTTGTGCATACATGTGTTATGCGTCTACCATATTCTCATTGGCACCGAGAATGTGGTGGTCTTGTGAGATTTTGAGTATAATTATCATGAAGTAATGGATTATTTTTGCTACTGCAAAATTTGATGAATATTTGTATCACAAGAGTGGACTCTGTAGAAATGGACATGAAATGTTTTGCACTTTTGTTTATTCACCAATCACCAAATACACACATGATAGCAGAAACAAAATATTATTGCAGATGGAAGGGACTCTAGCTGCGCGCAACTCTTGTTACTTCTATTCCCAATCAAATAATTTCTTCTATTTTTTTTATTTTTTTTGTTTTGGTTGGTAAAAAAATTCATTTTTAAGGCATCTGAATACCTTGAACGTGTTGAAACATTTGTTAAACAAGTAAAAATCTTGTTAAGAGAAATGCTAAATAGCGATGGCAATCTAATTGAGCATCTTGAAATAAAATTAGTTCTTGATCATGTTTATTGGTCTGATTTTAAATATTTTGTCATTCTTTATTGTCTATACTTAATTGTTTATTTTATTGTCTATACTAAATTAGATGTTTATTGATTTGTGATGTACTAGGAAAAGATGTGCTACAAAATTTCAATAATGAAAATGGATATTTTTTTAACTGTGGAGGGAAAAATGATAGTAATTAGGAGAGGAACATGTGGCTAGAAGTATGTTGAATCTTCTGAGAGCTTCACGTGTGGCATTTCCCATAGAAACAAGTATGCAAGAGGCCAAAGTGTTTATGGTGCAGGAGTACCTTAGGATCTTGTTGAAGATCCTTAACAATTTTGGCTTGTAGGTGGTTCTAGCCAACCACCAAGGAAATAAGGACTAAGGATAAACTCCCGATATTTGTGTGATGTATTTGTATAGGTTTGAATCTTTAAGGTTGATTCAGGTTTAATCCATTGGGTTCTAGTCGAATTGTTGACTTAAGTCCTAGTGAAGTCAAAGATTGGTCAAACTTGGACCAAGACTCCAAAATGGAGTGGCACTTGTTCTTTTGGTGTTTTTAAGGGTTTTACGATCCAATGAAGTGATCTTGGGTCAATTTTTGCAAGTTAGACAAGTAGAATGTCAAATTTGCAAAAGTTGTAAAGGTTGCTCATGACAACTTTGCGACTTTGCAAAATTGTCATGACAACATTTCCTAGAATGTTGCATTCGAAATTAAATGGGTCCAAATCCCAACCTTAGGGTCTAAACATGTGGGGATGACATATATAAGGTTGGAAAACCCCAATTGAGGGGTTGGATGATATTTTGTACAGACTAAACTAGGAGAAAGCAAGAATTTGACTGGTTTTTGTGTTACAGAGCCTTCATCCACACTTTAATGGATTGAATGGTGGATCTTTGTGTTGTATTTTTGTAGAGGAGTTCAGTTAATTATTCTGTGTGGTGGTATTTTAGTAAGTTGGTACTTTCTTTTACTAGTTTGTAAATTCTTTAGTTTTGACAGTGTTGTTGTCCAGTCCATAGAAAATTATGTAAATATGGCCTTTTCTTGAATTCCCGTGGTTGGACCCTTATGACCACTTGGAATCAAGAAAGGAAATTTGTAAATAATTTAAATATGCCTTTGGGAGTCATTTTATGCAGGGGACCTATTTATGCATGCAAGCCCTAGGCGGGTCCAGAGCCATCCGGCTAGGTGGTTGTAGAGTTGCAGAGGATTAATGGTTGAAGAATTAGATTTGTTTGTACCAATCATGAACTAGAAAGTGTAGGGGAATGTATCAAGGACATGTGGATGAGAGTAGAATTAAGGAGGAGTTCATCTTAGTACTTTGTGAACGCTTTTCTTGTAGATTGGTTGATAAGCCCTAGAAACCCTTGAAAATAGGGGTTTGCTGAAAGTCCTATGTACAGACACTTTGGTGACCTAAGACCTAGGAATATTGAATCCTAGGAGGTCCTTAAAAATAATAAATAGTCATTTTGGTGGTTTGATAAGGTCAATTGGAAGATATTCCAAGTTTGGTGATTTTAGGAGGCGTAATTGGGCTAAAAAGGCTATAAGGCCTAAAACCTAGGAAACTATGAGCTCGATGAGAAATCCTTGAAAGAGCCTAAAAAAGTGGATCAAAATTGATTGAAGGTGAAGGGGATATCTAGGGTGAACACCTATTCCTTTTTGCAAGAACAGTTTGGGAGCATAGTGCCCTGATTGAGCCCATGGATGCACAAAGGAGTGGTGAAGGATTGAAGAGTGTTTGAAGTTGGTGGAGAGATATAGTTGGAGTAGAGGGACCATAGGAGAGTCCTCTAAATAGGGTAGAGATAAATGCCCTATCAAGGTTATAGGAAGGACCTTGAGAAGAGAAAGAAAGCTCTTGTGTGTGAGATCTCCCTAAAAAAGTGGTATCAGAACCATTGAAAGGCTTGGGAAGTGAGAGTGCATGCTAGAGGTGAGTGAATCAATTGGTGAGAGCACCATGGTGACAAATATAGAGTTGGCAAAAGATTTTTCAGAACAACAAATAAATAATAGACTCTAGAAGAGGCTATGGAGGAGATGAAGTATAAATTGGAAGAAGTTGCAAAGGCTGCCAGTAAAATGAAAGAACAACTAGAAGAGGATAAAGATAGAGGGAAGACTAAATTTGAAGAGGATATAGAACCAGAGTCATACCCTCCTTTACCTGAGGAACCTTTCCTCAAAGTCCTGAAAGCACTACGTGGCAAAGCCCTAGAAGGTATCCCTGTGTTCTCTGGCTGGATGGATGCAGAATTGGTGATGGAATGGATTGAAGGCACGAAGAATCACTTTGAATGTGATGGGATTATAGAAGCACAAAAGGTGAAGATAGCTAAGTCAAGGTTAAGAGGACAAGCACTAACGTGGTGGAATTTCTTGCAAGAAGAACGAGAGAGAGAGAGGGGAAGAAGCCAATAGTCAATTGGAAGGCTATGGTGGCTAAGGTAAAAGAAAATTATCTACCAGAGGATTATGACATCCAGCTACATAAAAAGAGACCAAATCTCATACAAAAGGACCTAGATGTGGCTGCCTACATTGAAGAATTTCAAAAGTTATGCCTTAGATCCAGAGTGCAAGAGATAGAAAGCATCAAAGTAGCTAGGTATCTCAATGGGCTTAGGTGGAAAATACAAGAGGAACTAAACCTATTTACCCTAACAACTATCCATGGATGTTTCCAAATGGCCCTTAAGGTGGAAGAAAAACTTAGAAAGAGGCAAGATTCAAGCTCAAGGGGTAGAGAAAGAGGTAGAGACTCTAGAGGAGGACATAGACATGGTTCTAGTGGCAGAAGAATGAAACCAGAGGACAAGGAGAATCCAATCTCATTGAGAAAACAAATGAGATAAATAATAGAGGAAGCTATGGTAGAGGAAGGAGTTCTCATAGTGGCGGAAGAGGTAGGTATGGAGGTTTTGGAAGAAGCTCACATTTTTCTTCAATGAAGTGTTATAATTGTGGAGAGTTGGGTCACCCTGTCTATAGGTGTCTGGATAAGATGACATCTTCACAAGGAGAAAACAAAATTGCATATGTGCAAGAAGAAGACAATGCTAAACATACTGAGATAAGTCTTGACTCTCAGAAGGGAGATAATTGAATGCTTAGGAGGATCTTGATCAAAGAACCAACTAAAGAGGAACACAAACAAAGAAGGGAACACTTTAGGGTGAAGTGTAATATTCTTTGCAAAGTGTGTAGATTCATTATAGACTCAGGGTAAAAAGATAATGTGGTCTCAGAGGAGGCAGTGCAGAAGTTAAAATTGAACAAGATACCCCATGCTTATCCTTACAAAGTAGCTTGGTTGAACAATGGGGCAAAACATACTGGTCAATGAAAAAGTGTGGGTTGATTTCACCATAGGCAAGTATCAAGGCAAGATACTTTGTGATGTGCTACCAATGGATTCTTGCCATCTATTTCTAGGAAGACCATGGCAATATGATAGGGAGGCAGTCCACCATGGCAAGGAGAATAAATATTCCTTCAAGAAGGAAGGGGTCACATATAAAATATAGTCTTTGATAGAGGAAGAGTCAGTGAAGACTGTGGACTCCAACACACTCCTTATGGGTGGAAAATAATTCCTATATGAGATGAAGAATAAAGAGGGAGTTGGTTATGTTGTCTTGGTGAAACCAAAGGAGGAAGAGTCACCCAAATAGACACATATGCCTACAGAAGTTAAACAATTGCTACAACAATTCCAAGATATCATAAGTGATGGGACACCACCTACACTACCTCCACAAAGAATAATTAGTCATTAGATTGACTTTGTACCAGGGGTATCATTACCTAACAAGACTGCCTAAAAGATGACACCAGAGCAAAACAAGGAGATTGCAAGACAAGTTCAAGAGATTTTGGGTCAAGGACTAATCAAAAAGAGAACTAGCCCATGTGTTGTTCCAGTGGTTTTGGCTCCTAAAAAGGGTGGTAAGTGGAGGATGTGTACTAATTCTAGGGAAATAAATAAGATAACATTTAGGTATAGATTTCCTATTCCTAGAATAGAAGAATTAATGGATTGTCTTGGGGGTGCTAAGTACTTCTAAAAAATAGACCTTAAGAGTGGGTATTACCAAATTAGGATGAAAGAGGGGATGAGTGGAAGTTTGCCTTTAAAATCACAGAGGGACTCTATGAGTGGTTAGTAATGCCATTTGGGCTTACAAATGCACCTAGTACATTTATGAGGGTTATGAATGAATTTCTAAAAGACTATATAGGGGTGTTTGTAGTAGTGTACCTAGATGGTATCCTCATCTTTAGCAAGACCAAAGAAGAACATATGAAGAACCTAGAGATTGCGTTGAGAAAACTCCAAGAAGAGAAGTTAACCATTAACCTTGAGAAAAGTGAGTTCATGAAACAAGAACTAGTCTATCTAGGGTTTGTAGTTTCCCAAGGTGACCTAAAGATGGACAAAAGTAAAGTTGAATCCATCTTAAGTTGGCCTACTTATTCACTCAAATACATTAGCTACAATAAAATGCTAATTGGAATAATTTTATTAACTATCTTGTGGAGAGTAAAGTTATTACAAACTATTAAATCTATTATCTTTTTCTCAAAAAGATAAAGAAGACAGTTAAGTACTTTGATATATCTGGATATAATTTTTTTACATTTTATTTTTATAGAGTAAATTCTGAATTTTATTTTATTAATTAACAAAACATTGTTTTGTAAACTAGATTTCATGAAACTTATCCACCAAAAGAAAATCTTAAATAAATTTGTCCAGTTAGATAAACCATGACACATGCCCTTAAACATCAACAATTAAAATTAGTTATCTGTCCAATAAAAATACATCTCTATTTGCTTAACCAAGGCTAATTAAATCTGAAAATTATTTTTTAGAAACTAAATAGTTACTTAAAAATAAACTAGAATCTAAACCAAGAGAGATTAGATCCCCTGAACCTACCTTGGAATTATTAAAGAGTAACTGACTTTATAACTAAATGATTTATAAGACCTAAACCAAAATATGACTCAACTATTTTTGTGGTCGATCTAACAATCTTATCACAAAATTAAATATAATATAATACATGTGATCACTACATGACACTTGTTTTAAAACACACACACATAAACTTTAATCACACATTTTTAAATCGTTAGAAACCATTTTAAATCATGTATGAAAACAAAATGACTAAGTGCATGTGTACTAGGTGTATGACTAAGTAAACTCTATCCAAAACATTGAATAAAGTCTACGACTAAGTATCTTCTAATTATTTGTCTTATCAAATGTTATCTCGTTACAAAGATTATCTTATCAAAAATACAATCTCCTAATTATTCATCTTATCAATAATCTTTGTACAATAACTATCTTCTGAATCTAGTATAAAAACAAAAGGTAGGCAACTTCGAATTCTCCTCTACTGCAATTTGGACAGTCAAAGGACAGAGAACTTCATATTCACGCTTGGCCTTTTCCAATTACTATCTTCCTCTAATATGGTTCTTCTGAATCCTCCACCTTTTCCAATTCCTCTAGTATGGTTCTTCTGAATCCGGTATTAAAAACAAAACGTAGGCCATATCGAATTCTTCTTTACAACTACAATTTGGGCAGACAAGGGACCCACAACTTCATATTCATACTTCACCTTTTTCAGGTCTGTTTTTTCACGTTTTTGAGACTGATCTACTTTTTCACGTTTTTGAGACTACCAAAAGAAGAAATAAACTGGAAATTTGATGTCTCAACAACACTAAGACTTCGAGAAGTCTTGACGTACTTCAACTCCTTGCATTGGTAGTATAAATAGCATTAAGCTCCGGCTTAGAAATAACCTAAAAGCTCGTAAGTTTACTAGTAAATTTCCTTCAGAGCTCAATCTTTTAGGAGTGTTTGTGCAATGTCTAATTTGAAGGGAGATGTCATTTCTTCTAGTAAATTGCCAGATAATGCTTTCAATTACTGGGATGATGATTTTGTGCAATCTATGGAAACACCATATCTGGTACTAAAAACCTCCCACATTATTATTTCTATATGCCCAATCAAAGAATTTCTTCTCTTTTGTTTTGGTTTGGTAAAATTTTCTTCATTCTGATTTTTCAGGCATCTGAATACCAGGAACGTGCTGAAACACTGGTTAAACAACTCAAAATCTTGTTAAAAGAAATACAGACTGGAGAAGG
The DNA here is from genome assembly GCA_018584345.1 of Thuja plicata. Taxonomy (NCBI): domain Eukaryota; kingdom Viridiplantae; phylum Streptophyta; class Pinopsida; order Cupressales; family Cupressaceae; genus Thuja; species Thuja plicata. The sequence goes on from MU227209.1 coordinate 742,596, forward strand.
CGATCTAATCGAACGGCTTGAGATGGTTGATGCATTGCAATGCCTCGCAATAGATCGATATTTTGAGGATGAAATAAAAGCAGCTCTTGATTATGTTTATCGGTCCGTTATGTTTTTCATCTATTAAATTTGGTTTTTTTTGAAGTAAAAGTGGTAATATATCAATTAAATTTGGATTGTTAGTTAGACTGATTGGGGCTGTCTTGGATTGTAGGACTTGGATAACCATAGTATGTTTGATAAACTTTTTAATAAGATTAGTAATATTGAAGAAAATAGATCTCATTGTGATATAGCTCTTCTTCAATAAGAAAACATATATATTTGGTTTTAACATTAATAGTGAAGTGTAATACAGATGTTGGGATGGAATTGTGGGCATAGGAGAAGGATCACAAAGTTGTAACACGAATTTGAATGTTACAACTTTAGGACTCAGACTACTTCGACTCCATCATTATGATGTTTCTGCAGGTACCCAAATAATTCAAGTGAACTTTTAACCTACATTTCTATCAAATAATATTCTCACTGTTTACAAGATTGTTTTCAGAATCAATTGTGTATATTTTTGAATCCATATATTTTAGATCACAGTTTTATTTTTTTAATAATTAAATGCATGTATTATTTTAAGGATTATGTTGTGCTTATTATTATTTTATTGTCTATCCTTAATTGTTTCTTTTATTGTCTATACAAAATTAATTGTTTCTTCATTTGTGATGTACTATGAAAAGATGTGCTGGAAAATTTTAAGAATGAAAATGGATAGTTTTTTAACTGTGGAGGGGAAATTGATAGTAATATGAAGAGCACAAGAGAGGAACATGTGGCTAGAAGTATGCTGAATCTTCTGAGAGCTTCATGTGTGGCATTTCCCGGAGAAACAATTATGCAAGAGGCGAAAGTGTTTAGCTCTCTGCATCTTAAGAAAACATTAGAAAATATTGAAGATTCAAATAAAAGCAGTTTTTTAAAAGAGGTAATACAGTTCAAGAAAGGTTGTTAAAATTTGGAAATTATTGAGTAAAAATTTAGAGTAGAAGAAATGAATTTCAAAATTATTGAGTTTAACATTAGAGAAGTGTTAATTATAATTTTTATTATATTGTTTTAATAGGTGGCATATGCACTTACTTATGAATGGCCTCGTACTTTTACCATATGGGAAGCTCAAAATTTCATAGAAATCTATGAATTGGATAATTTCAGGTGGTAGTTCTATAATATTATTATAGAAATACAATTTTTGAAGTTTGAAATATCAAAAGATTAATGTGGATTAAATTAAGTTTTTTTTTCTATTAATTTTGGAGTTAGCAAAATTGAATTTCAATATATTCTGATGTGTATACAAGATGGAGATGAAGACACTCTCTAGGTAATTATCTCCATGGTCAAATAGATTGATTCATACTTAAAGTAAATAGACTTTAGAATATATAATTAAATTTCAACTTCTGAAAGATGATAAGTACAAAAAATAAATGAAGACATTTATACTTCTATAGATAATTAACATTAATCTAACTACATACTACATATTTCAACAACCACATCATTAGAAAAAAATAATGCAAACACAACGAATTTCTATGACAACTTATGAAGGAAGATAGAAGAGAGAAATAAAAAGCAAACATTTTATATGTAATGAGAATGATAACAAACTAGAAAACATATTTCATGTAGTTTCTATTGTTGTAGAAAGGGAAGGAGTGTGAAGTATAGACAGATTAAAGAATAATAATCATAAATAGGTAAAATAAGCTTTACAATTGGTATCTATCTACAATTTCTCTAAATGATATACAATGTAAAGCTTACAATGCTATAGATTGGGCTTGGTTATACTTGTCTTTGTCTTATATTATTGTTTATTGAGTGTTGTTTAACTAGTCTTAAACTATTGATTAGTGGTTTATTATTTGTAATTATATGACCCCTCTTACTTATATTGTGTAATGTGTCTTCACTTTATAACCTTTATACATTTTTTTTTTAAATATTACAAGGTTTGATAGATATCACCATAAGATGTGGTAGTAGCACAAGTCACATATGGTGTTAAGTATGGTGAAGGAGCTTATTGTATTACACAACTTCCTAATAGAGAATATCCACTTTTTAGTTTATATACCCACTAAACAATAGTAAATTGCATAAGTGATGACCTCTTAAATAGAATTGTTATAAAAATACAATTTAAATGAGATTAAAAAGTGAATCTTCCAAACCAATATGTCATGATGGTGTCATGTCTAAAATCGCTAGTTAGAACCATTCATAATGTATACATCATCTAGATAATACATATGGATTTGTGAATATACCTTTATGTGGCTCAAATGTTCACATAATGATTTATTTAATTTTTTTGTAGGTAAATAGTTGCTATGGGCAACACCCATTGCATTAAAATCTAAAAAGCATAATGTGTTGTTCATAGTTGATTAGACATAAATGAAATATCCCCCTACAAACTTGTAACAAACCAACCATTCAGACATAAACACGACATTGCTATGATTGCGCTACCACCCTGACCCGCACCCCACCCAAAAAGCTTGTCACTGACACACAAAATGTGGACATCATTATCCCATAATTTCAATTATACATACTATGGGACAAACATGACAACCTATAAATGATTTCAACAAAATTTGGGGGAACTCCTTAGCCGCTATACCTTCCTTGGTTTCCTCTATTTCAAGATTTTTTTTTAAATTTTAATTTATAATGTTTAATTTTTATTTTCTACATTTCTTGAAAATACTAAATCAATTAGCTTTGTGCAGTTGGTGGATAAATTCTGGGATCTCAAAATTGATAGCACTTAGAGAGCGTTCAGTTGAGTACCTTTTGATGGGAATTAGTGTTGTGGATGAGATGGAATTTGCTAGTACGAGAATTGCTGTAGCTAAAGTGGCAACCCTTGTCACTATACTCGATGACCTTTTTGATGACTACTTAACCCTTGAACAAGTTGATCTTGTTGCTGAGGTTATTATTCAAGGTTGGAATGTTTCACTTATAGAAAATTTTCCAATCAATTTCAAGGCAACTGTGGAATTTGTTTCTAAAACAATTAATGAATTGTCAAGTGATGCCACTAAAAAGCAAGGGCGTGATATGACACAATTTATTGCAAAAGTGGTACGTATAGTTCTTTATAAAAATATTTTAAAAATTTTAATTTTTTTAATCTTTATTCATGCATTATGTTGGAAAGATAAAAACAGTTTTGTTTTTCTAATAGATTAGGTACTTGATAATCAAAATTTTAATAATTCATTACGCACTTAAATTTGATTTATTTTACAAACATTGAATTTTATATGCTTGAGCCTTTTTTATCACATAATAATAATGTTTATGTTTATATGAAAAATTTCATTGTCATCATTTTTCAAATTGAAACCAAAATACATAGATCATTGAATGAAATTATAAAATAAATTTAAATTTTAAAAATAATTATGTTTAGTGGGCAGATTATGCTGAAGCTAATTTACAACAAGCACAATGGAATAAAAGAGGATATGTTCCAACCTATAATGAGTACATAAAGATTGCTACAACAAGTGCATCCATTGGACCAATTTCATTGCACTCTATCCTCTTAACCATTATTTTATCAAATAATGATATTGAGAAGATATTCCTAAATCGATCAAGATTATGTGAGCTTGTATGGCTTTCTTTGCGCTTAGCTGATGATGCACAAGATTTCCAGGTTTTGTTAGTTCTACTTAATCTCACCATTGCATATATACAATTAGATTATTTTGAGTTCAATATTAACATATCTACCATTGTTCTGAAGGATGAACAACTCCATGGACAAACAGCTTCAGCCATTTCCTCATATATGAGGGATCATCCTGGTTGCTTAGAAGATGATGCATTATTTCACATCAAATGCCTTGATGATCAATTGATTAAGGAATTACTATGGGAAGTTTTGAATCCAAATGATAAATTTCTTGACTATGAGAAGTTATGTTTCAATCTGAGTAGAGGAATACAATGTTTCTATGTATTTGGAGATGGATTTACATATCCTGAGAAGGGGGTCAAACATCAAGTGTTAAAAGTTCTAGTTGATCCAGTAAAAATATAATGTATCTGGTATCTAAAAGAGAAATTGTAAAATTAAGATATGCTTTCTTCTATGTCCTAAACCTAATAGTGTGTAATAGATTTGAATAGTCATTTTTTGGCTACCTCAACTCTTAATTAAGTCATGTAATCAGTATTATATTATTATTTAGTTATTTAGGTTGGTCTAAGTTTTATATTTTGGTATAGAAGTCAACCTAGGTGATATTCATGGTATAAGTGAGGTATATCTAAATATAAT
>MU227209.1:766972-792459 GCA_018584345.1 Thuja plicata
GTATGTAAGTATGATTATATAGTGGAGCATATGAAAAATAACACAATGTTATGACAATATACTTTATTTTATGTAGGAAAATATTATTTGGTGGATGTTGGATATCCAAATGTACTGGGATTTCTTGTGCCTTATCAGTGCACACGTTACCACCTAAAGGAGTTTTCAAGAGCAAACCCAATAAACACACCACAAGAGTTGTTTAACTGTCGACACTCCTCACTCAGGAATGCAATAGAGCATACATTTGGGATTTTGAAGCAGCGTTTTCCTATCCTGAAGCATGCGACATCGTATCAAATCATGACACAAACAAAGATTGTTTTGGCATGTTGCATACTACACAACTTCATTACGATAGAGGACGGCCTTCCATCTGAGGTAGAAATTGAAGAGGAAGATGGTCGTGATAGGATAGATGTCCCAATGCTGGAGACATATGGGATGAACCAGCATGAGAGAGATGATTGGGGGAAATTTCAAGATGAAATAGCAAGAAGGATGTGGGCAGACTATAGACCTCAATCTTAGTCATTTGAATAACTACTATGACAGTGTTTAAACTTTAATGTCAGATTTCATAATTTTCACGAACTAAAATATATCTACTTAATAATTGAGGAGTCTATTTTATATTACTGTTATTATCATATATTCAGGCATGTCAAGTTATATTAACTGCTGTTATGACATATTTAGTGCTCTCATGTTATATTCAATGTGTTAGAAACACTGAGAGGGGGGGGGGGGGGGGANGGGGGGGGGTGAATCAGTGTTTGTCTATTAATTATATTTCAGCACTTTAACATAAATCAAAACATTCATTCAATGAAGCTTAACACAAGAACTCATAACACAAGATATGATTACGGGGAAAGCTTGATCAAAGGAAAACCCCAGTGGGAATTAGTACCCACAAATATTGCACTAGTATAATGAACCTGTTAAAGTTCCTTTGCTCTGTTAGGAGCAGTCTTTACAATGCAAGTATAATGACCCTATTAGGAGTCTATTAAAAAACCCTATTAGAGGTGTATGGATCACTTCCTAAGCTCACTGCCAAATTGGATGAAGGCTACAACCTTCAGATAGTTGATATACACTATATCAAAAATGAATTGATGTAATGAAACTGTTGTCTGATCAGTTCCGTGTATGTGCTGATGCTCTTACTCTCTTAAAGAGCTTTATCTCATACTGACTTCATTATACTACTCTTCTATATCTTACTCATGCATATTATTTGACACTTGTAATATACAATTACATTACATACTTATATGTTCATACTTGAATACGCACGACCCAAAACAAGACTCTAGTCGGACTTAAATACAAAATACACAACGCTTCCAAACTAATTGGCTTAAGCGTGCTTACATCAATACTAAATACATTATTACAAACATACTATCAAAGGCACTTGGCCTTTACACACCAAAAGAATACACGCTAATCCAAATGACCTAATTCGGCTCCATGCTCTATTTCCTGTACTGTTGGTTCACTTAGACTTTTGTAACTTCTTCGTACAAGCATTCAGTACTATGCATGTCTGGAATTAGTATGTACATACATCATTGAACATATATCTAAGCGTGCATACTCTTCTTTGATCTCTAACACGTGCGTTGATGTGCTAATCTCTGTATATCTCTATCTGTCCTATTTTCCATACTTAGTCATTTTGTCTTTCATGACAAAAACTTAATATGACTTTGTTTCCATAATGACAACACAAAAATAGTCATATGTCCTCTAGGAATCAACTTTCCATCACAATGTTGTTATATCTAATGTTGTCATGTTATATTTAATGTTGTTATGGCATATTTAATGTTGTTGTGTTATATTCAATGTTGTTATATTTAATGTTGTCATGTTATATTTAATGTTGTTAGCACATATTTAATGTTGTCATGCTATATTCAATGATGTTATATTTAATGTTGTCATGTTATATGTAATGTTGTTATATTTAATGTTGTCGTGTTATCTTTAATGTTGTTATGACACATTTAGCTTTGTCATGTTATCTTTAGTGTAGTTATGACATATCTAGTGTCGTTGTGATATGTTACAATTGACATCATTATTAGCTTGTGTTTGTGACTCAGGTATGTCATACACGGATCTATTGATGAGCATGGATGCTGACGTTCAAGTCAACCATTGATCTTCTTCTTCTTCTTGCAAGAAGGTTTTGTGGACCAAAGAAATGGAACGCAAGTTTTTAGACTTGCTCCAAGAGCAAGTGCAACTTGGAAAAAAGGCTAAAGGGGGTTTCAAAAAAGAAGCTTGGACCACCATTGAAAGGAGGTTCAATGCGGAGTTGAAAATGAACTTATCCAAGGATAAATTCAAGAACAAGTTGAAAACTTGGAAGAAAGGGTATAGAATAATAAAAGACTTGAAGAATACAAGCGGTTTTGCGTGGAATGAGAGTAGTCAATCTATGGATGCCGATAATAGTGTTTGGGATGAGTTATTGAAGGTAACATGGTCTTAAAGTCTCTTCTTTTAAGTTGAATATATATTTACTAATGAAAGATAAATAATGAATTCAATCGTTATGTCATCATACATAGAAAGGAATTTAAAAATGCTAGAGTGTATAAGAGACAGTCATTTCAATACTACAATGAATTAGCCTTCATTGTGGGGAATGATATAGTTGAGGGCACCCCAGCTAAAAAAACTCAAGATACAGAAGAAGGGAACCTTATGGACGAGGCCGTAGATCTCAATGATGAGGAAGATGCCACTTATCATGGTATCGATAGTCCATCTTTTCAGTCTGCTGTTGATTTGGCTAATGATGGTATCGATACACCTACATCGAACCAATCTGGTGCAAGTGGCAGAGAGAACCCTTCAACATCATCAGCAATGAGGCCAAAGAGGAAGAAGGAAAGCATGGTAGGATCCATGGATGCAATTTGCAAAGTGATCAGAGAGTTGGGTGCAGGACTTAGAGAGACTCTGAAAATAGAAAACTCTGCTTTGCAAACTAATGTAGATAATGTGTATAATGCACTAAAAGCCATCCTTGATCTTACCCAAGGTACTATGCTTGATGCAAATGAGAATTTTTTGGGTGATCCTACCAGAGCCAAAGGGTTCTTGAGAATGGATGAAGGGGAGAGAGTCACATACATTACACGGAAGTTTGGAGGACTCTAGTAGTTAGGATGCAAAATATTTTGATACAATTCTATGTTTATTTAATACAATTATGTGTTTATTTGATACATTGAACATGTGTTTTTTCATTGGGATAGTTTAGCATTTGGTTTTAGTTAGAGATATGCTTCTTACAGTTCTTTACATTTGGAAAAACTTGCACCTAGACCTCCATGTCTGGCAATTGGTCCTCCTGCCAAGATTTCAATAGGATGTAGTCTTGAATTTTGTGTATGCTCTTGCTCATTTTGTATGTGTATGTAATCTTGTGAATTAAGGAGCTGTAACAAACCATAAAAAATAAATTAAGTTGGAACACTCAAATTAAGCAATAATAATCATATAAATCAAATACCTCCTGTCCCGCTCTCTTTATTGCTCAATTTGCTATTGCAATAAGAACCCTAATTTTCTTCTCATTTTTACTCTCCTTCACACTTTAATGTGTTTCCATGGATAGACATTTACTCAAATAGCTTTGTCTTTGAATTGGTATGTGAACTAGTGTTTGCAGCAACACATACACATTCAAGTAGATAACTCTTTCACAGCTAAACGAACAGAAAAATAGATGTTTGCAACTAAATTAAACCTACTAATATTGTTTCCCAGATCCAATAGATTGTATAGTTCCGGAATCAGTCTCATAGTTTCTTAGAATGTAAACAACAACAATGAGAGATGAAATGGTTTCTCAATCTAGTAGTCTCCTTCCTCTGTAACTGATCATTGTGGTTTGGTTAATTTGGTTAATTTTGAAGGAAATTTTGTGGTCATATTAGGGGTGTTTGGCTTGGAGTCCTAAGTGATTTCTGATGTCCAATGCTTCACATCTATGAGCATCATCACTGTAAATAAGTGTGAGCATCATCACTGTAATAAGTGTTGTGTAGTTGTGTATATGTGAAGAAGTAATCTGTAGTTGTGAATAAGTGTTGTGGTTGTAAGTAAAGACAGTGAATAAGGAATGCCTTTGGCAGATGTAAAGATAGTGAAAAGTGTGGGCCTTTTCGGTTGTTAATTTTAATGAGTTTCTTGTCTTTGTATGTGTCTTCCATACTTGAAATAAGGTAGTGAATAGTGAATTGTTTCTGAGGATAACTCAATGAGTGATGGTCTCATGAATGTTGTGACCTACTTAATTTGGCAACTTAGGTGTTAGTTCAAATTTAGATTAAGCAGGTCACAATATTCATGAGACCAGGATTCAGAATCTTGGTGGTCATCTTAAACTAATGGGAATCTTGGTGGTCACAACCTATGCAACAAGGATTCAGATTCACATTAGTTTAAAATGACCACCAAGATTTGTTGATAATATTTAGGAACTAAAAAAAATGATATTCATTACGTATGAAAAAAATGATCAAGATAGTTTTAGGATCATGATTGTATTGTATTTAGGATCATGATACAATATATAAAATAATTGTATTTTTTTTAGGATCATGATTGTTTTTAGGCATTATGTGGGGACTGTAGTATATGATAGCTTAGAACTTGCAGCTTTCAAATATCTGTGAAAAGTGTGGGCCTTTTCATTTGTTAATTTTAATGAGTTTCTTGTCTTCTTATGTGTTTGCCATACTTGAAATAAAATATGTCACAGTTGAATTGCATATATGTACTTTTAGAGATTTTTTATTTCATTGAGGATTTGCACCTCTTGTTGGTTGTATTCCTGGTTTTTTTTTGGTGGTTTGCCCTAAATTTTGTTGTCCTCCTACCAATTTTTATCCAAAATAAAAAAAGCTATCCTAATTTGCATTATCCCTATGAAAACCTTGTGTTCTTAGGTCAAAATCGAGACGAATAGTGAAAAAACCAAAGCCCTGAGTTGTCTTCTATGTGAAAATGCAAAAAAGCCCTAAAATGTCAATCGAGTTTCTATTTTTGCATTGCCTTTTTGAAAGACTTAAGTTATAAAAAGTCATGTGCTTTTTTAATGGTCGCCTAGTCGCTTAATCCTAAAAGCATATTCCATTTCATCATAAGACTTGGCGATTAACTATAGTCTGGATGTCTCAAAAGGAGAAAGAATATTCTTTGTAAGTCATGAGACTTAGCGAAGTTCTTCAGCCGTGAAGTCTCCCAATGAAGAAAGTGTGACCTGGCGACATGAAGACAAGCGGTTAAGTTGCGGTGTCGCGCAATGTATCCTGCAGTTAGTAAAGTATTACGAGACTTAGCGATTCCTTCAGTTGTGGGGTCTCCAGATTGGAACACAATTAGTGATAAGTTTAAAACCTTTAGTCGCCATGTCTCCAGTTAAAAGGTCAGTTAAGTAAAAGGTTTAGAGACTTGGCGACAAACTGCGGATTGAAATGAAATATATAGTGGTCGGGTAGTTGCTAGTCAAAAATCGTAAGTCAACATATTTTCAGCAATTTGGAGACAAACAACTACAAATGAGACACGTGTCCACAATGAATAAAGCAAAATGTATCAGTCGTGTGGTATCCAAATGGTTTAGGGTTTTAAATATATTCAGTGACTTAGCAGGGCCGTCAGATGTAGATGAAGATGAGATCAATGGTAGTCGCTGAGTCTCTATCAAAATTGCACAAAGTAAAATTGTTCTTGTGACAATGAGATTAGCTTTAGTCTTGTTGTCTCTAAATTAAAATTAAAATGATAAGATAAAGTTTCATGGGTTATGTCGCGAGATCTCCAAAAGAAATATTAAAGAGCAGTTTTATTTAGCGATTGCGTGACTAAGGGTAGTCATGGGGTCTCATAAAGTGAAAAGAACATTCAAAGACTTAGCGATAAGAGCTTAATAGATAAAAGGTAACCGTGGTCGCGGGGTCTCAGAATAAACTCTGAGTTTTGCAATACTACTAGTGACTTGGATTCATTTGGTCATGTGATCACCAGAAGTTAATCATGGTTAAGCTAAGGTGAAGAGAATCATATAGTCGCTAGATCTCCAGAAGAATTGAGAGTTAAGAAATTTGATCAGTGACAAAGAGATAATGCATAGTCGCTTGGTCGTCAAATATGAAAAGTGATAATAAGTGGCAATTTCTGACATGAAAATATGGAGATTCATCATCCAATAGAATTGCAGGAGATTAATTACTATGTGAAAAAGGTAGCTAAGATGTCTGGTAAAGAACCAATCATATCAAAACATCTCATTTTGTTCAAATTTTATAAGTGTTTTTCTGAAGACTCACTCATATGAATTTGATTTCCTGTCACATTCATGAGGTATGGCTAGGATTTCATTTAATACCACAGAATGTAAACTTGAAGGCAAAATTGATTGATTCTTCAATGATGAGCTAAGTACTTTGTAAAGTTACCATAAAGGGATGATCTCAAGTTTATTTTCATTCATCATACATCCAGAATTTTAGAGTGGAAAATTTGCTAGGTTTTATCTGTCCAAGAAGCAAGAATTGATCAATTTTAGGGTGATTCTTCAGTTTTCAAAGTTCTTGAATTGTCTTCAGTACACAGAGAAGAGTAAGGAGTCCTGAGAGAAGATTTGTTTCAATATCGGTGAAAGAGAAGTGAAAATAGAACAAAATGAGTAAAGTAGTTAGTGTGGCATCTACCAGTGGGAAGAGAGATGAAGTAGATGAAGATGCCAAGGGAAAAAGGAACTTCTCTGATGAGTTTTTGAAGTTGTTACCTGGGTCTACACAGAACAAGAGGGCAAATGCCAACATATCAGCAGATGAATACTGTGATATCAGAGATACCCATACCCCAGGTTCTACAGGTTTTTCTCTTTACAATTATTTTTATAATAAAGCTAATAAGGCCATACCAATATCAAACCCTTGGACTAGTGGTCTGGCAAGGTTAATTGTTCCTGATGTCTTTGTAGATGTAGACTTGTTTCTAGGTCTTGCAAACCATTATGACTCCTTGTCAAGGACAATTAAAAAGAATGATGGTACCGCACTTTTAATTCTAAATAGGAACTCTTTTATGCAATCTTTCCATTTATATAGTACCATGTCCACTAGGATTGATATTACAAAGCAAGAGGAGAGATATAGGTTACAGACTGGGGTTGCTAGGAACCAATTGCAAAAACATATCCTTAAGGAGGTTAGGAACCACATTGTTCCTTTACCAAGAATTGCACCTTACTATTTTAAAGATTTACATTTTTATATCAAATACATTGCATATGCTTTGTGTAAGGTGTTGGGTAGGGATGGAGGAGCTGAGAAGACAAATGCTAGGATTTTGATGATGGTATTAGATTTACAAGATGTGCATTCTAGTACTAGCTATGATTACATACAGTACATCATTTATAGAATGCATTAGAGGTTTGTAGTTGTACAGAAGAAGGCTAAAGATCCTAAGTTTTTACATTATTCTATCCAAATGCATTTATTATTGCATTTCAATTATGGCATCATGGATGTAAACAATTTGAACCCCTAGAGAATCTTTCGTGACCGGCCCAATCCTATCCAATTTTGGATTAAGATATGGAATTTCACCTCCAAGGATAGTGATTTTTGTGGATTTGAGAACTGGATTGTCTACCCTTTGATGTAGAGTTTGGGTGTTAACAAGACTAGACTCCCAGTGAAGGTGCTACAATTGCTGAGACCATGTGAATATTTTGATAAATGAGAGGGTGACCAAAATTGGGATATTTCTTTTTAGAAGAAAATTTCACTATGATCAGAGTGTATGGATGTACACATCCTCCCCATGTCCTACCATATCATGTGCCATCAAGAGTTGCAGCTATGGAATTTATTTGACAGCTTTTGTTAACAGATAATGAGCACTTTGCACCACACAGGAAGGGGACATTAACCCCTAGGCAGTTCAAGAATTTTCAGTTTATAATTGGCAAAGGTGCTATTGATTTAGTAAGTAGATGGTTGGAAAGCTGTAAGATGGGAGCAACATTGTATAGGTATATTGATCCAGAGGGATTTATTGCAGGAGCTAAGAAAATCCTAACTCCTACCATACCAAATACATATGTGCATGGTCTTTGTGTGGAGGAGAATGTTACTAGGAATATACTTGATGAAGAAGAAGTGAGAGATAAAAGAGGAAAAATTCAAGAGTTATTGAATTTGGAGAAACAGATAAAAAGAAATGGATTATCATTTGGAGGTTTTTACCCTGATTTGCCATATTTTGATAAGATCAAAGCTATGATAGATAATTTTTACACACTCTATGAGCAATTGGATAGACTTCTAGATGCGAAGAAAGGGGGAAAAGAACCTAAATATTCAAAATCTAAATATGAGAGTGAGAGTGAAGAAGAATATATCAGTCCACCTCACCTAGATCAACCACAAAAAAATCTTGCAGAAGCAATTCATACATAGGGGGAGCAGGGACACATTATAGATTTGACTGAGGTTTCTCAACCTGATGATGTAGATGAGCCTCCTACAAAGAGGCAAAAAGTTAATCTTGGTCAGACCTCTTATGATCAAACTTACATAAGAAAGGAGAGAAAATGGGATAGAGTAAGTGCTCTTGTTCCTGGAAATAGATTATATGATCATAATTTGAGAAAAGAGATCAGAAAAGGAAAGAAACAGTAGCAAGAGGTAGAGGAAAACATAGAGTTACCTCTTAGAGCATGTATTGATGAACGATTGCTTCATCAACAACAGTTTTAAGTGATGATAACTTCATAAAAACTGATGAATTTAAGGATTTCCTAAGATGGCATAAAAAGGAATAGATCAGAGAGCAGTTGAAATTAGATGGTGAAGAAGCAGTAACAAATGAGGCTCTTCTAGCTCTGCAATCATATGATCCTAAAAGTGAGGACGTTTCTCCTGATAAGGCTAGAAAAATGGTTTTGAATAGTGGAATTTTTCTTGCTGAAGGCTGGGATTTAGCCTTAGCATTCATAATAGACTAAATCATAAAGAAAAAAGATCTAAAAATGGCTAGTGAGATTCAAATGGGTGATATGATCAAAGGATTCAGATATAGTCCAAAATCCCAAGCATTTGCCATGTGGAATTTGTTTCCTAAAGACCAGAAGCCTCAATTATTGAACATTCAAGAGAGCATGGTGGGAAACCAGATGGTATGGACAGTGCAAAACACAGGAGATCTTGAGATTTCTCAAATAATGACACATTGGGAACATTTAAATGAAGACAAGACAAAGCAGTTGTCTGAGAAATGTGGTGTCCTAATTGAGGAGGCTAGTGCCCTGGCCAAAGATAGAGAATTTTGTCATATCAAGATTCATCAGTAGGATAAGGTAATTTCTGAAATGACTAAGCAATTACAAGAAAAGCCAGAGGTTGTATATGTACCCTCAGTGCAGCCTCTAGAAATAAAAGAGAAAGTTTAAACAGGGGAAGAGCTAAAAACATAGGATATGGATAGTTCAAAGATAATGAAGTTGCCATAAATGCATTAAGGAGTATACTTCAACATAGGATTGATATCTTGAAAGATAAAACAGATATAATCCTGAATGCATATAATAAATTACCCATTTTGCATGCTGAAGTAATAGGGTATATCTCTACTTTAAACCCTTACTTTGTAGCATGGTCTCCCAGGGTACAGTTGTTTGAGAAATTAGCCTCTTTGTAGCAACATAGGCCAAATTTGCCAGAGATTGTGACTGAGGTAGAAGATGAGATCAAAAAGGTAATTGTGTCTTTGTATTTCTTTAAGGGTAAATTGAATCAGATAGAGGAAAAAATGAGCCTATTTGGACCAAATTTTAATAGATTTATTCCTCCACTAAAGGGAGAAGATGATTAGATTAAGGCCTTGGAGGCCTGGAGAAATGAATTTGACAGTAGACCTCCTAGTAAAGAGGCATTTATTATAGATTCTGATGTAGATTTGTATGGTTTTAATAAAATTTTGGATGAGGCTTTCAAAGTATAAATTGACATAAATAAATTCTTAGTTGATGTCAAAAGCATAACTAATGTTAGATGGGAAAGGCAGAAAGGACTACTGCAGAGTATTCAGAATGTCAATTGGCCTATAGATGAGGATGTGGTAGCATGGGATTTAATGACAAAGCCAAAGAATAAAAATCCTATTGAGATAGAAGAAGAGGTCCTGGATGAAGAGTAGAGAGAGACACTTGGCACCTGATCATTGAGCACAAGGAGGTTAGTAATTATGAAAGACAAGTGTAAGTTAGCCTGAAATGGCGGTCACTTAGTCTCAATACAAATATCATATACTATCCTGAACACTTTCAGACAAAAGCGCCAGAATTCATATGAAGACAAAAGAAAATCAGATTTCATCCATTGCTTTTGTCTTCCCACCGCTAGAACATTCTTGTTTTTTGTCTTTTCTATAATTTTAGGGTTAGGTTCCTTAAACCATCTGAAGCTTGTTGCATCCTTACTTTAAGGATTCCAAGATGGTTTAAGACCTATAAATAGATCAAATTGTAATACTTTGAGAGAGATGAAATATATTGGCAAGCCAAAATTTCTAAATTTCAGTCTGTGATTTTGACCTTTTTAGCCTTTTTATGAACTAAAGCAGAAATATCTGAATAAAATATAGTGCAACTTTATTCCATATTGTTGTTGTCTCTTTGTTTACTGTGTGTACTCTTTTATGTTTAATTTGTAAGGCATGTTAAACATATCGGCTATAAGGTAGCTATCCAATTATTTGCAAGTTTCTCCTAAGGGGGGAATTAAATTTTGTGAGTGATTTAAGAGAGTACAATAGTAATTAAGGATTTGATACTACATTGTGGGAGTGACAGGGTAGTTTGAAAGGCACTTTACCTGAGTTGCATGTAGGTTGCAAGGCATCTTACAGTATTCTATTTTTCATATCTCTGTGGATTTATATCTATTGATTCTATAAGTCCAAGGATAGGCACTGGTCTAGGAACTTGTTTGGTAATCCATCATCATCCAAAAAATCTAATACTATTCAAAATCAATTACCTTCAGAGTATATATGTAAAATCAATTGTATTCACAGCGATTACAGTTGAAGTTTGTTCATTTCTTAAAGAGTAAATCAAATAGGTTATTCCTCCTAGATTCACAAGAATTATAAAAGGAAAGAAAGATGAAATTGCTTATTATGTTGTTGTCTATTGCCATTAAGATAATGAATTGGATTGTCAAGATTTTTCTCAGAATAGTCATAGTTATCTGCATTATCATTTATATATCCATATAAGAACAGAGCATTCAGCACATAAGAAAAATCCACTCTAAAGATATTTTCAAGTCAGTAATCAATCATAGGTAAAACCTACCTGAGTCAGTGGATCTCAAAAAAGGAGGTGATAGTAGGTATCCCCAGTGATTATCAAAATACCTCATCAATTATTGTTTTCTCTTGCTTGAGTCAAAGTATCAAATTCATTGGGAGTCATAGAGTTATTTAAGTATTCAAGCATCTTTAGAGGCCCTGCAAGAAAAAAAAATGCTAACAAATTGGCGACTCGACTAGGGATTTAAAGTAATTACAAATCATACCAATTGTAGATGTCAAAAATTTTCTATTGATAAGTATTCATTCATCCCTAACTATTGTTTGGTGGCGACTCTAAAATAAAATCTCTGAGATTAGTGCAAATTTAGTAAATATCTCTCAGAATGAATACTAGGTCAAGGATGAAAAGTAATCCTGAAAAGGTTTTAGATGGTGGAATCCCATCATCCTTAAGAATGTAAATGTCCTTGAGGAGGAAGAGAAACCAAGTCAGCATTGATGAAAATCCTCTAAAAGGTAAAAAAGTAATGCTAGGAGAGAGGTGAACAGTAGTCAGCCTTCTCATGATGGAAATACTTCAGAATATGAAGAAGTTGCTAAAAGAGTATTAGAAACACCTACTGTTACTTCTACTTCTAGTGAAAGAGAAGAAAAAAGTACTTCTAGTTCAGATTCTGAAGAAGCTCCCTCTAATGAGCTAGAAAATGAGGAAAAACTTATCATGAAACAACTTTCCCTTATTCAACAAATGAAAAGGGAGAGAGAAATAAGAAAGAAAAAACATGAGCATAAGGATGTTGATAAGAGTAAAAGAAAATCTTCAAGACATCAAAGTATAAAAGGTACAGAGAGATCTCAAAAGGACCAAGAGATACCGCTTACTTATAAGGCTTCTAGTTCACATAAAGACAAAGGTAAGCAAAAAATGACTAAATACAGAAATAAGGAACCTAGGATTCAGAAGCCTTTAACAGAGCAAATGTCCAAGTTGGATATTGATTTGGAAAAATTAAGAATTGAAAAGGAAACCATGGAGAAAATGTTAGAAAAGGCACAAATGGAAGCTGCAACAATTGAGATGAAGAAGAAAATAGTTTTTTTGCAATCTTCTAAGTATTCTCATGCTGGAAAAGAGAATACAACAACTTCTAAAGCAAAAGCCACTACTTTTAAAGAGAATGATAGTTTTAAAAGAAAACAATTGCATAATGAAAGATATAAATAGTTTAACTTCATTGGTATCCCTGGATATCCTAATGCTTTCCCTAAAGATGTGGGTGATATAGGAGAAAAACTCCCAAAGTTCGCAGGTAACAATGTTATTTCTTGTGAAACACAATTAAGAAAGTTCATTGATTTTGTTGATGATCTAAATATCATTCATGAGGATGTATTAATGAAATTATTTGTTCATTCTTTAGTAGAGTATGCTAGAGAATGGTTTAGGAGCCTTTCTAATGGATCTGTTGTTTCTATGGATGAGTTAATTGAATTATTTAAGGATCAGTATGGAGATAAAACAAATAAAGGCTTTTTGTTGAATGAGTTCAACAATATCAAAAAGAATTACAATGAAGAGGTCACTGTGTTTAATACAAGATTTCAAAGAGATATGCACAAGCTATTTCAGAAGATAAGGTTGGATGAAGAGGTATGTTTAGAAACTTATTTAAATGTCTTTGATTCAAAAATGGGATATGCTCTTAGGGATAAAAACCCTAGAACTCTTACTGATGCTTATAAGATAGCAATGAATATTGAAATGAATAGAAGAGTATTTGGTAAATTAAATAGGAGAGATGACTCAAGGTTTAGTAAAAGCAACTTGAAAGAACCAGAGTATAAGGAATATAGAGCTCCTCAGAACAATAGACCTTCTTACAATAATACATATAATCCTCAAAATAGAATGAAAAACCATCCTTATGGAACTCAGTTTAAGGATGGGAAGCCTTTTATTCTACCTAGAAAGGAGAAGACTGATAACAGAACTCCAGACCCTCTACATAAGAATGTTGTCCATTTCTGCAATGATGATCCTTGGTGTGAAGCTTGTGAAGCCCCACATAACCCCAATTTTTGTATTGTTTCCTTATACTTAAGAGTAAGTGAAGAACATGGAAATGATGAGGGTGAACAATGTGATCATAGTATGAAAAATACTTATTCACGTCATGATATAGATTCGGACAGTGAAACTGAAAATTATGATTCTTGTAGTTCACAAAGAAGGGTAGAAAATCATCATCAACAGATTTTGTCAGACAGTGAAGTAGATGAAACTGATGACCAAATAAGATGTTATGCTCAAAACAATCATGATTTTCCACTTATTAGAAAAGCTTCAAATGAAGAGAAAGCTAGAATTATTGTAGATTTAGTGAACAAGGCTAGAAGCAACTACCATTTAAGAAACAGAGTAGTCGGTGGTACTGGTAGTCAACTATCAGGTGTCTTTATAAAAGAACATAAAATAGATGCCAAGTATGTACAAAAAAAGGAAGGACCTGGGGAAAATGTAAATAAGCATAAGGTCAAAATTATTACCAAAGCCTTACAACCAAATGTTATACAAGAAGAAGAATTAAAAAGGCAAGAAACAGGTACTCCTATTCAAAAGATGGAAAGTAAAAAGTTAAAAGAACTAGCTTTGAATGTACATATTTAGGAAAGTGACATTACTATTGACAAATCAAAGTCCTTAGATGTGAAATATACTCCAGTAGACATGGGTCACTGTTTGTCCCAAATGATAGTAAAGGTGCCATTTCTAGAGATGATGAGATTTAAGGAACACAAGGAAAAGATGATGTCATTGTTAAACAGTGTGCCCATAATAAAAGTCCAAAGTCCAGAGAATGTTGGCAAGAAACCAATCAAAAAAGGGAAGGAAGTTGAGGTGTTAACATCTAAGATTCCTCAAATTTTCTTGAATACAACTTCTTCCCCAAAAGTTGTTGACCCATTTTTTCTTTCACTAATAATTAATGGAAAGATGCTAAAAAATTGTATGATTGATTCAGGAGCATCAAATACTGTTATGCCAGTGGAAATCATGAGGTCAATGGGACTACATGTTGACACTCCTCATGGGAGATGTCAAGCTATGGACTCTAGAGAAGTTCCTATGATTGGTACCATTGAGGCTATGCCTTATAAATTAGCTATTTGTCCTGATGTAGTAATGACTATGAATGTTCTTATGGTTGACATACCACCACATTATGGAATGCTGCTGTCAAGAAAGTGGAGTGCTTCAATGGGAGGTAGTATACAAAGTGATTTATCATATGCTACTTTTAAAATTGCTGGAGATAATGTTAAGGTGTTAAGGGAGGGTAGAACTCCACACATGATAGAAATATTTAAAGACACTAACATTAATTGTTGTATTGATATGGATATGAAGAATTTCAGGATGCAAAAGAGTGAACTCTATTATCAAAATGAAGAGGTTGATCCTCTGAACAGAGAGTTGATTATACAAGGTGATGGATTGTGGAAAATGTACTTTGATGGGGCTTGTTCAAAAGAAGGATCAGGGGCAGGTGTATTGTTGATATATCCATCAGGTAAAAATTTTAAGTATTCATTTATATTAGCCTTCCAATGTACAAATAATACTATAGAATATGAGGCTTTGTTTTTAGGACATGAAATTGCTATCAAACATGGGATAAAATGTTTAAAGGTTTATGGTGATTCTGAGTTGGTGGTAGCTCAAGTTAGATCCAAATAATGATAGATTAAAAATGTAAAAATATGTTATTTGGGATCAAATTGAAATGTTTGATGCCTTCGACATAAGCTAGATAGAAAGGTCAAAGAATATAATGGCTGATTTTTTAGCAAATGTTGCTTTAAAAACTGATGATTTGACTTTACATGGGGTGTCAATATTGGAATTCAAAACAAGGCCAGTTGTTCCAGACAACATATACAACTGACAGGTTTTTCAGGATGACCAAGATATTTTGAGATTTATCCAATGTCTAGACCATTATGAGAACCAGAGTATAGATTGTAATACTTTTCTTGAAAGCAATGATGGAAAAGACTACATTTTGGGAAATGAGGTTGTCTAGTTAAGTTCTAATCAGATTCCTAGGGGTTTGGTTGAGCTTGAAGCATTGTTTAGTAGTCAACAAAATGATTCAACAAAATTAAGCAATGCCAAGGTTGAGGATTTGGAGGAAATAAATTTAGGATCTGAAAATAGTCCTCAAATTGTTTATATTGGAAAGGGTTTAGACTCTCATATAAGGATAAATTTGATCAAACTGTTAAGAAAATATAAACATGTCTTTGCTTGGTCATATGAGGATTTGAAAGCTTATAGAGAGGATATTTTTCAACATGAAATCCCACTTAAGTCAAATGTGAAACCATTTAGGAAAAAGCAGAGGCCTATTAACCCCTTGTTGGCTCCTAAGATGCAACAAGAATTGATGAAATTAAAGGATGCTAGGATAATTCAGCCCATCAGACACTCAACTTGGGTATCAAATTTGGTACCAATCAGAAAGAAGAATGGTGATATTAGACTGTGTGTGGACTTCAGAAATTTAAATATTGCTTCATTAAAAGATAATTATTCTTTTCCTAATATAAAAGCAATGTTACACAAGGTCACTGGTTGTGAGTTGTTGTCTATGATGGATTGTTTCTTAGGATATAACGAAGTCTTAGTTAATGAATCAGAACAGTACAAAACTGCATTTACCACTCCATGGGGAACCTATGTTTATATCAGAATGCCATTTGGAATAATAAATGAAAGGGCAACTTTTCAAAGGGCCATGGATGTTGCCTTTAAAGAATTCATTGATTTATTTATGGTCATTTATCAGGATGATTTAACAGCATATTCTAAGAGAGATGAGGATCACTATGATCACTTAGGTAAGATTTTCAATAAAGCATTAGAATACGGTGTTTCACTGAATCCCAAGAAATGTCATTTTGTAGTACAAGAGGGAAAGTTGCTTGGACACATAGTGTCTAAGGAAGGGGTAAGAATAGACCCCGAGAGAGTGGAAGAAATTCAGAAGGTTATTGCTCCAAAGAACCTAAAAGGGGTACAATATTTCTTAGGAAAGATCAATTTTGTTAGAAGGTTCATAGCAAAATTTGCAGAGATTGTTAAACCTATTGTAAAATTGCTAAAGAAATATGCCAAATTTATTTGGAATGAAGAATCCCAACAGGCATTTGAGGAAATAAAGAAAGCAGTGCAAGAGGCTCTAGTTTTAAAATCTCCAGATTATACTAAGCCTTTTTCTTTGTTTTCATTTGCATCTTTTCATACAATTGCTGCTATTTTACTACAAAAGGATGAAAAAGGATTTGAACATCCAATATATTTTTATAGTAAATCCCTACAAGCTGCAGAACTTAATTATGAAATAATGGAGAAGCAGGCTTTTGCTTTGGTAAAAGTTGTAAATTCTTTTCAGACATATTTGGTCTGTGCTCAGATACAAGCATATGTTCCTCACTCAGCAGTGAAATATATTCTTACATAGTTAGAGGTTACTGGTAAGAGATGTAAATGGATAACCATAATTCAGGGATTTAACCTTGAGATCCATATTACAAAGTTGATAAGAGGTCAGGGTTTGGCAAAGTTCATGACAGAAGAAAACTTGGATTTAGTACAAATAAATCAGATAGAGGTACATGATCAAACTACTACAAGCATAAAGAGGCAACCATTTTATACTAATATTGTGTTTTTCCTCAAAAATGCCAAGTGTCCTGATCATATGACAGAAAATTGTAAAAGAAATTTGAAATTGTAAACCCAAAGATACACTTTGATTCAAGGAGACTTATATTGGAAGGATAAAAATGGTGTATTACTATTATGTCTTGATAAGTACCAAGCTGAAAAGGTCTTATGTGAAATGCATGTAGGAGAATGTGGAGGTCATTTTTTTGCTAAGACTACTGCCCATAAGATTTTAAGGGTTGGGTATTATTGGCCCAGTTTATTCAAAGATACCTATGAATATGTCAGAAAGTGTGAACCTTGTCAAAGGTTTTCAAACAAGCTAAAATTTTTAGGTGCTCTCTTGTTAAACCCAATAAGTATTGAAGCTCCTTTTACTATGTGGGGGATTCATTTCATTGGTGAATTTCAAGAGAAATACAGTGGGGGACACAGTTGGATATTAGCTACCATAGATTATTTTACCAAATGGATTGAGGCCATTCCTACAAAAAAGGCAACAAGCAGGGTAGTCACTGAATTTCTAATGGAAAATATTTTAACCAGATTTGGTGTACCTGCTAAATTAGTAATGGATAATGCCATGAGTTTTAGATCAGAAGAAATGATAGATTTCTGTGAAAAATATGGGATTACAACATCATATTCATCCCCATATCATCCACAGGCAAATGGACAAGCTGAGTCTAGTAATACGAATATATTGAAAATACTAAAAAGAGTTCTTGAAAAGAATAAAAGGGCATGGCATCCTAAGTTAAAACTAGCACTTTGGGTTGACAGAGTAATAGTTAAAAAGGCAATTGGAAAGTCTCCATTTGAGCTGGTGTATGGTCTACAGGAAAGAATGCCTATCAACAATTTATTACTAGTATATCAGTTTATACAAGAGGAATATTTAGATGTTTATGACAATATGAAGAATAGAATGACTCAGTTGGTAGAATTGGATGAAGCAAGAAGAAATAGCCAAAAAGAAAACCTTAAGTTGAAATAGAAGATGAAATACCTTTTTGACAAGAGGGCTATTGAAATAAAATTCCAAACTGGTGACCTAGTTCTTCAGTGGAATGCAAGAGCAGAAGATAAAGGAAAACACAAGAAATTTGAGTCTTTATGACTTGGACCATTTGTTGTCTCACAGAATTTTGGAAAAGACTCTTACTTATTGAAGAACATGGATGGAGAAAATTTTGAGTTGCTGGTACATGGGCAATTCCTGAAGCCCTTTTTCAACTAAGAACCAAGGTTCATGCACAAGTAAGTATGTATCATACTGTGAATAATTTCCTTTGGTTATGTAAATGATGTAAATAGTTTCCCTTCTGTAATAGCTTAGTTGGTGTCCTATTCATTTTTTGATCTAGTCTGCAACTAGAGATTCTGGGGTTCTTTTCCATAAACTGTGTTTAGTCAATCCTTAGATAGAGCCACTTTTGGTTGTTTTTGGTGGTTTGCCCTAAATTTTGTTGTCCTCTTGCCAATTTTTATCCAAAATCAAAAAATCTATCCTAATTTGCATTATCCCTGTGAAAACAATGTGTTCTTAGGTCAAAATCTAGATGAATAGTGAAAAACCCAAAGCCTTGAGTTGTCTTCTATGTGAAAATGCAAAAAAGCCCTAAAATGTCAATCAAGTTTCTATTTTTGCACTACCTTTTTGAAAGACTTAAGTTATAAAAAGTCATGTGCTTTTTTAATGGTCGCCTAGTCACTTAATACTAAAAGCATATTCCGATTCGTCATAAGACTTGGTGATTAACTATAGTCAAGATGTCTCAAAAGGGAAAAGAATATTCTTTGTAAGTCATGAGACTTAGCGAAGTCCTTCAGTCGCGAAGTCTCCCAATGAAGAAAGTGTGACCTGGTGACATGAAGACAAGTGGTTAAGTCATAGTGTCACACAATATATCCTACAATTAGTAAAGTATTATGAGACTTAGCAATTCCTTTAGTCGCGGGGTCTCTATATCAGAACATAGTTAGTGATAAATTTAAAATCTTCAGTCACCATGTCTCCAATTAAAAGGTCAGTTAAGTAAAAGGTTTAGAGACTTGGTGACAAACTGCAGATTGAAATGAAATATACAATGGTCAGGTAGTCGCTGGTCAAACATGGTAAGTCAACATCTTTTTAGCAATTTAGAGACAAACAACTAAAAATGAGACATTTGTCCACAATGAATAAAGAAAAATGTATCAGTCGCATGGTCTCCAAATGGTTTAGGGTTTTAAATGTATTCAGTGACTTAGCGAGGCCGTCAGGCAAATGAAGATGAGATTAATGGTAGTCATTGAATCTCTATCAAAATTGCACAGAGTAAAAATGTTCTTGCGATAATGAGATTAGGTTTAGTCGTGTTGTCTCTGAATTAAAATTAAAATGATAAGATAAATTTTCATGGGTTATGTCGCGAGGTCTCCAAAAGAAATATTAAAGAGAAATTTTATTTAGCGATTGGGAGACTAAGGGTAGTCACGGGGTCTCGTAAAGTGAAAAGAACATTCAGAGACTTAGCGATAAGAGCTTAATAATAAAAAGTAACCATGGTCATCGGGTCTCAGAATAAACTCTGAGTTTGGCAATAATACTAGCGACTTGGATTCATTTGGTCGCGTGATCGCTAGAAGTTAATCATGGTTAAGCTAAGGTGAAGATAATCATATAGTCGCTAGATCTCCAAAAGAATTGAGAGTTAAGAGATTTGATCAGCGATAAACAAATAATGCATAGTCGCTTGGTCGCCAAATATGAAAAGTGATAATAAGTGGCAATTGCTAACATGACAATATGGAGATTCATCGTCCAATAGAATTACAAAAGATTAATTATTATGTGAAAAAGGTAGCTGAGATGTCTGGTAAAGAACCAATCATATCAAAACATGTCATTTTGTTGAAATTTTATAAGTGTTTTTCTAAAGACGCACTCGTATGAATTTGATTTCCTGTCACATTCATGAGCTACGGCTAGGAATTCAATTAATACCACAGCATGTAAACTTGAAGGTGAATTTGATTGATTCTTCAATGATGAGCTAAGTACTTTGTAAAGTTACCATAAAGGGATGATCTCAAGTTTATTTTCATTCATCATACATCCAGAATTTTAGAGCGGAAAATTTTCTAGGTTTTCTGTGTCCAAGAAGCAAGAATTGATCAATTTCAGGGTGATTCTTTAGTTTTCAAAGTTCTTGAATTGTCTTCAATACACAGAGAAGAGTAAGGAGTCCTGAGAGAAGATTTGTTTCAATATCGGTGAAAGAGAAGTGAGAACAGAACAAAATGAATAAAGCAGTCAGTGTGGCATCTACCAGTGGGAAGATCGATGAAGTAGATGAAGATGCCAAGGGAAAAAGAAACTTCTTTGATGAGTTTTTGAAGCTGTTACCTGGGTCTACATAGAACAAGAGGGCAAATGCCAACATATTAGGGGATGAATACTATGATATCAGAGATGCCCATACACTAGGTTCTACAGGTTTTTCTCTTTACAATTATTTTTATAATAATGCTAATAAGGCCATACCAATATCAAACCCTTGGACTAGTGGTCTGGCAAGGTTAATTGTTCCTGATGTCTTTGTAGATTTAGACTTGTTTCTAGGTCTTGCAAACCATTATGACTCCTTGTCAAGGAAAATTAAAAAGAATGATGGTACTACACTTTTGATTCTAAATAGGAACTCTTTTATCCAAGCTTTCTGTTTATACAGTACCATGTTCACTAGGATTGATATTACAAAGCAAGAGGAGAGACATAGGTTACAACTTGGGGTTGCTAGGAACCAATTGCAAAAACATATCCTTAAGGAGGTTAGGAACCACATTGTTCCTTTACCAGGAACTACACCTTACTATTTTAAAGATTTACATTTTTATATCAAATACATTGCATATGATTTGTGTAAGGTGTTGGGTAGGGATGGAGGACCTGAGAAGATAAATGCTAGGATTTTGATGATGTTATTAGATTTACAAGATGTGCATTCTAGTACTAGCTATGATTACATACAATACATCATTGATAGAATGCATGAGGAGTTTGTAGCTGTACAGAACAAGGATAAAGATCCTAAGTTTTTACATTATTCTATCCTGATGCATTTATTATTGCATTTGAATTATGGCATCATGGATGAAAACAATTTGAACCCCCAGAGAATCTTTTGTGACCGGCCCAATCCTATCCAATTTTGGATTAAGATATGGAATTTCACCTCCAAGGATTGTGATTTCTATCGATTTCAGAACTGGATTATCTACCCTTTGATGCAGAGTTTGGGTGTTAACAAGACTAGAATCCCAGTGAAGATTCTGCAGTTGCTAAGACCATGTGAATATTTTGATAAATGGCAGCGTGACCACAATTGGGGAGATTCATTTTAAGAAGAAAATTTCACTATGATCAGAGTGTATGGATGTACACATCCTCCCCTTTTCCTACCATATCATGTCCCATCAAGAGTTGTAGCTATGGAATTTATTTGGCAGCTTTTGTTAACAGATAATGAGCACGTTGCACCACAAAGGAAGGGGACATTAACCCCTAGGCAGTTCAAGATTTTTTAGTTTATAATTGGCAAAGGTGTTAGTGATTTAGTAAGAAGATGGTTGGAAAGCTGTAAGGTGGGAGAAACATTCTATAGGTATATTGATCCAGAGGGATTTATTGCAAGAGCTAAGAAACTCCTAACTCCTACCATACCAAATACATATGTGCATGGTCTTTGTGTGGAGGAGGATGTTACTAGGGATATACTTGATGAAGAAGAAGTGAGAGATAAAAGAGGAAAAATTCAAGAGTTGTTGAATTTAGAGAAATAGATAAAAAGAAATGGATTATCATTTGGAGGTTTTTACCCTAATTTGCCATATTTTGATAAGATCAAAGCCCCTAATTTTCCATATTTTGATAAGATCAAGGCTATGATAGATAATTTTTACACACTCTGTGAGCAATTGGATAGAGTTCTAGATGTGAAGAAAGGGGGAAAAGAACCTGAATATTCAGAATCTGAATATGAGAGTGAGAGTGAAGAAGAATATATCAGTCCACCTCACCTAGATCAACCACAACAGAATGTTGCAGAAGCAATTTAGACACAGGGGGAGCAAGGACACATTATAGATTTGACTAAGGTTTCTCAACCTGATGATGTAGATGAGCTTGCTACCAAGAGGCAAAAAGTTGATCCTGGTCAGACCTCTTATGATCAAACTTACATAAGAAAAGAGAGAAAAGGGGATAGAGTAAGTGCTCTTGTTCCTGGAAATACATTATATAATCATAATTTGAGAAAATAGATCAGAAAAGGAAAGAAACAACAACAAGAGGTAGAGGAAAACATAGAGTTACCTCTCAGATCATGTATTGATGAATGATTGCTTCACCAGTAATAGTTTTTAAGTGATGATAGCTTCATAAAAAATGTTGAATTTAAGGATTTCCTAAGATGGCATAAAAAGGACTAGATCAGAGATCAGTTGAAATCAGATGGTGAAGAAGCAATAACAAATGAGGCTCTTCTATCTTTGCAATCATATGATCCTTAAAGTGAGGATGTTTCTCCTGATGAGGCTAGAAAAATGGTTTTGAATAATGGAATTTTTCTTGCTGAAGGCTGGGATTTAGCCTCACCATTCATAATAGACCAAATCAAAAAGCAACCAGATCTAAAAATGGCATGTCAGATTCAAATGGGTGATATGATCAAAGGATTCGGATATAGTCCAAATCCCAAGCATTTGCCATGTGGAATTTGTGTCCTAAAGACCAAAAGCCTCAATTATTGAACATTCAAGAGAGCATGGTGGGAAACCAGATGGTATGGACAGTGCAAAACACAGGAGATCTTGAGATTTTTCAAATAATGACACATTGGGCACATTTAAATGAAGACAAGACAAAGTATTTGTCTGAGAAATGTGGTGTCCTAATTGAGGAGGCTAGTGCCCTGGCCAAAGATAGAGAATTATGTCATATCAAGATTCATCAGCAGGATAAGGTAATTGCTGAAATGACTAAGCAATTACAAGAAAAGATAGAGGTTGTATATGTACCCTCAGTGCAACCTCTATAAATAAAAGAGAAAGTTGAAACAGGGGAAGAGCTAAAAATATAGGATATGGCTAGAAAAGATAATGAAGCTGCCATAAATGCATTAAGGAGTATACTTCAACATAGGATTGAGATCTTGAAAGATAAAACATATATAATCCTGAATGCATATAATAAATTACCCATTTTGCATGCTGAAGTAATAGGGTATATCTCTACTTTAAACCCTTACTTTGTAGCATGGTCTCCCAGGGTACAGTTGTTTGAGAAACTAGCCTCTTTGCAGCAACATAGGCCAGATTTTCTAGAGATTGTGACAGAGGTAGAAGATGAGATCAAAAAGGTAAATGTGTCTTTGTCTTTCTTTAAGGGTAAATTGAATCAGATAGAGGCAAAAATGAGCCTATTTGGACCAAATTTTAATAGATTTATTCCTCCACTAAAGGGAGAAGATGATCAGATTCAGGCCTTGGAGGCCTGGAGAAATGAATTTGATAGTAGACTACCTAGTAAAGAGGCATTTATTATAGATTCTGATCTAGGTTTGGATGGTTTTAATAAAATTTTGCATGAGGCTTTCAAAGAAGAAACTGACATAAATAAATTATTAGTTGATGTCAAAAGCATAACTGATGTCAGATGGGAAAGGAAGAAAGGACAACTGTAGAGTATTTAGAACTTAAATTGGTCTTTAGATGAGGATGTGACAGCATGTGATTTAATGACAAAGCCAAAGAAGAAAAATCCTGTTGAGATAGAAGAAGAGGTCTTGGATGAAGAGTAGAGAGACACACTTGGCGCCTGATCATTGAGCACAAGGAGGTTAGTAATTATGAAAGACAACTGTAAGTTAGCCTGAAATGGTAGTCACTTAGTCTCAATACAAATATCAGATACTATCCTGAACACTGTCAGACAAAGGCACCAGAATTCATATGAAGACAAAAGAAAATCAGATTTCATTCATTGTTTTTGTCTTCCTACCGCTGGAACATTCTTGTTTTTTGTCTTTTCTGTAATTTTAGGGTTAGGTTCCTTAAACCATTTGAAGCTTGTTGCATCCTTGCTTTAAGGATTCCAAGATGGTTTAAGACCTATAAATAGATCAAATTGTAATATTTTGAGAGAGATGAAATATATTGGCAAGCCAGACTTTCTAAATTTTAGTCAGTGTTTTTGAGCTTTTTAGCCTTTTTATGTACTGAAGAAGAAATATATGAATAAAATATAGTGCAACTTTATTCCATATTTTTGTTGTCTCTTTGTTTACTATGTGTACTCTTTTATATTTAATTTGTAAGGCATGTTAAACATATTGGCTATAAGGTAGCTATCCAATTATTTGCAAGTTTCTCCTAAGGGGGGAATTAAATTTTGTGAGTGATTTAAGAGAGTACAATAGTAATTAAGGATTTGATACTACATTGTGGGAGTGACAGGGTAGTTTACAAGGCACTTTACCTGAGTTGCATGTAGGTTGCAAGGCATCTTACAGTATTCTTTTTTTCATATCTCTGTGGATTTATATCTATTGATTCTATAAGCCCAAGGATAGGCACTGGTCTAGGATCTTGTTTGGTAATCCTTCATCATCCAAAACATCTAATACTATTCAAAATCAATTACCTTCAGAGTATATATGTAAAATCAATTGTATTCACAGTGATTATAGTTGAAGTTTTTTAATTTCTTAAAGAGTAAATCAAATAGGTTATTCCTCCTAGATTCACAAGAATTATAAAAGGAAAGAAAGATGAAATTCCTTATTATGTTGCTGTTTGTTGCCATTAAGATAATGAATTGGATTGTCAAGCTTTTTCTTAGAATAGTCATAGTTATCTGAATTATCATTTATATATCCATATAAGAACAAAGCATTCAACACATAAGAAAAATCCACTCTAAAGATACTGTCAATTCAGTAATCAATCATAGGTAAAACCTGCCTGAGTCAGTGGATCTCAAAAAGAAGGAGGTGATAATAGGCATCCCCGGTGATTATCAAAATACCTCATCAATTAGTGTTTTCTCTTGCTTGAGTCAGAGTATCAAAGGCATTGGGATTCATAGAGTTATTTAAGTATTCAAGCATCTTTAGATGCCCTACAAGAAAAAATGCTAACACCTCTAACACTAGATAAGCCCAAGTCTGCATGGTGGGGTAGTTTCCTTCAGCTTTTTGATTCTTTTTGTTTTAGTCTAGTGAGAGTTGAATCTTAATCACTTGTGGTGATGCTTTACTAATATGAAATGTTCAGTAAGTTTTGAGGATCCCAAGGTTTCAATCTACTCCATAAGGATGTTGCAATTTTTACTCTTTTTAGGATC
>MU227209.1:799303-837196 GCA_018584345.1 Thuja plicata
CTTTCTGGATAGGAGATAGATTTTGAGTGCAGGCCAAACAATACATTAGGTACGAGGACATATAAAACCCTTCTTTGGTCATTTGATTCTATTTGAGTTGATCCCTAAGAGATACGGCTATGATCTCGGCCCAGTCTATGTGCTGTCTACCTTCTAGGACGATCTCCACAAAATGGAACATCCACTCGTCAAAGAACAAGGCCTATTCTGAACCTTTTAATCGATGGAGGAGAACAACCAAATCATATACCAGGGGGTTCATGTGATCCTTAGTGAGGGATTTGGGCAACCGCGACCCTCCTTTATAGTTGGTCTTTGTCCATCTTCTTGCAATGTGGCTTCTGTTTCTGTCAACATTTTCCCTAAATTGGGCCAGGGACTGGGTAGGAGTAAAGTTAACAAGACCTTCATCAGGTATTTTGAAAACTGCTGCAATGGTCCCGCGGTTCACAGGTATTAGGGTTTGACCATCTGCATTTAAAATACTCTTCAATTTTACATCATATCTGTTGATACATTCCTGCACTAATTCTGGACAAACGGCGGAAGGTGGGAATGCAACCGCTTCTAATAGACCACTGGCTAAGACTTCTACAATGAACTCCTTGTCAACATGAGATGAGAGTTTTGAAGTTATGGTATCGACCGAAACCCCTAACAAATCTGTGTCTATTATGACCGAAGCCCTACATTCTAGATTCTTCACGTTTCCAAAGAAATGCATGACAGACTTCATATTTGCCTAAGAAGATGAAATTCTACCAGCTCACTGCTTGAAATATTGAATTTTAAGGAACAACCAGAAATGAGAGGCAGAGCTTGAAAAAGCTACCTGTATGATTTGAACTCGACTAGACCACCTTTCCAGTGCCAAGATCCCGCAATGCATAAAATGGAAAAATGACTTACCCAGCTTCTTTTTAGTTGTCGTTTGAAGCGCGGGATATACTCCTTTATGCGAGTATTAATAGGGCCTTCAATACCAAGTGGTGATAAGCAATAAATGCTTTCGAATCAAATTAAATCTTCGGGATCTGCCACCTTTTCCGATCATAATTATCCACTCTCAAACCAAATATTTTCCACCCACGCAAGTGATTTCCTCGGTTTCTGTGTACCGACCCAGCAAATGAAATCATGCCACGTCAATCGGCCCATCTTGTCAGGTTATCACATCATTATTGATCCTGCTGGCAGTCTTTTTGAACTACTTTGAACTACTTTGAACTGGAGTTCAAAGGGGTTCAAAGAGGTTCAACCTCTCTTAAGAGGAAAAATGCCGCACGCTTTCCTGCAAGAACACATCGTTAGTAATAAAAGACTTGGGCCGCTATTGAACTTCTTTGAACTACTTCGAACTGGAGTTCGAAGAGGTTCAAAGTGGTTCAAATGACTTGAAAGGGTATGTTATCGGTTTAAAATAGGCCAGAACTGATACCAACGATGCCAAAATCTTAGATTTGACAGACTCAAATGTGTAAAGGCTTTTGGAAGAACCAACAAGGTGGAAAAGTGAACAGAGTGAAGCTTTGACCATTGTAGACACACGAACTTGGAAAGTTCAAATAAAGGCGACTCTTAACCATCCAACAAAAGCATAGTACATCATTCATAGTTGATTAGGCATACAAACCTGCCATATTCCCCCTATAGACTTGAAATAAACCAACCATTCAGGCATAAACATGACATTTCTAGGACTACGCTACCCCCCATCCTTCAAAAAAAAAATTTCACTAGCACATAAAATGGGACATCATTATCCCATAATTTAAGCTATATATATTGCAGGACAAACAAGACAACCTATAAATGATTTTGATAGAACTTGGGGGAACCCCTAGGATATTATATCTTCCTTCATTTCTTCTATTTAATGATTTATTTTCTAATTGTAATTTATAATGCTTATTTTTTATTTTCAAAATTTATTAAAAATACTAAATTGAGTAACTTTATGCAGTTAGTGGCTCAATTCTAGGATCTCAAAATTGATAGCTCTTAGAGAGCATTCAGTTGAGTACCTTTGATGGGAATTAGTATTATGGATGAGATGGAATTTTGTAGTACTAGAATTTCAATGGCTAAAGTAGAAACCCTTGTCACTATATTTTATGACCTTTTGATGACTATTTAACTCTTGAACAAGCTAAGCTTGTTGCTGAGGTCATTATTCAAGGTTAGAATGTTTCACTTATACAAAATTTTCCAAACAATTTCAAGGAAATTGTGGAATTTGTTTCTAAAACAAATAATCAATTGTCAAGTGGTGCCACTAAAAAGCAAGGGCGTGATATGACAATTTATTGCAAAAGTGCTACATATAGTTCTTTATAAAAATATTTTCAAACTTTTAGTTTTATTATCTTTATTTATACATTACGTAGAAAAAATAAATAATAGATTAAATATTTGACATTAATAAAAATTTAAGTGGGTCATTATGCACTTAAATTTGAGTTTTTTACAAGCAATAAATTTTAGTTTATGATTGAGGTTTTTTTAATCGCATAATAATAAAAATGATTCTTTATATGAAAAAATTCATTGTCATCATATTTTAAATTGAAACAAAAGTACATAGATCATTGAATGAAATTATGAAATAAATTTAACTTTTAAAAATATTTATGTTTAGTGGGCAAATTATGTTGAAGCTAATTTACAATAAGCACGTTGGAATAAAAGTGGATATGTTCCAACCTGCAATGAGTACATAAAGATTGCTACAACAAGTGCATCAATTGGACTAGTTTCATTACACTCTATCCTCTAAACCACTATTTTAACAAACAATGATATTGATAAGATATTCCTAAATCGATCAAGATTATGCGAGCTTGTATGTTTATCTTTGCGCTTAACTGATGATGCACAAGATTTCAAGGTTTTGTTAGTTATACCTAATCTCACCATTATATATACAATTAGGTTGTTATGCCTTAAAAATTAACAATCTACTATTTTATTGAAGGATGACCAACTCCATGGAAAAACAACCTCAACCATTTCCTCATATACGAGGGATCATCCTAAATGCTTAGAAGATGATGTATTATTTAAAATCAAATTGCTTGTTGATCAATTGATTAAGAAATTAATTTTGGGAAGCTTTGAATCTAAATAATACATTTCTTGACTATGAGAAGTTATGTTTCAATCCTAGTAGAGGAATACAAGGCTTCTATATATTTGGAGATGGATTTATATATCTTGAAAAGGGGTCAAACTTCAAATTTTAAAAGTTCTAGTTGATCAAGTGAAAACATAGTGTTTCTCTCATCTAAAAGAGAAATTATAACTTTGAGATTTTTTTTTCCTGAACCTTATAGTTTGTAATGGTTATGGGTATTCATCTTATGGCTACCTTAACTCTTAATTAAATCATGTGATCATTATTAAATATTATTATTTAGTTTTTTAGGTTGGTCTTTAAGTGTTATATTTTGGTATACAAGTCAACCTAGGTGATATTCAAGGCATACGTGAAGTATATCTAAAGGTAATAAATATTATTTTATCATAAGATTGTTTTTTATTAGAGAAAAACTTGTTTTACAAGGACCAAAAACCTAAGTTTAAACAACATGAACAATCATCCCATCAAATAGAAAAAACATAACATAACCAGACGAGACCTAGATGCCAAAAAATAACAAAAAAGAGGGCCATAAAACCCTTAAACAAACTACAGAACCTTGGCTATTTCTTCATTTTTCCTAACGATATCAACTTTGATATCCTTAATCTTCTTAAAATTATTGTCCAGGGGGTTATCACCCTTAGTTTTGTTCCTTAATCTCATGGAAGGACCCAACATGTCCAAGTGGGTCTCTGAATCAATATGCACACCCCACTCCTTTTCCTTTGTTTTGTCCTTGTTCTTCATCCTTGTATTCCATATATCACGTAGAGTGGTTCTACAAATTGTGACTAGATAATTACCCTTTTAAAGACAATAAATGACATCAGCCTGCTCATAGAGCTTTTGCAAGCCCTCACTGGTTTCCTACATAGTAATTTTACTCGCATTCATAATCTTAGTAAGTTTATTTTGAATGACATCAAATTTATTCTCTAAACTAGATATTTTCTCCTCGTGATCTTTCTTAAGATCATTAATATGCTATTCTAAATTACAAGTTCTAGCAAGGATATCATCCAACTTCTGAGTAGAAAGAGAACTATTCTTCAAAGCATAAATCTTAGAAAAAATCAACACTAGAAGAGCCTCCTGAATCTGTAAAAAATTCTTGACCTTAGTATTGACAGGGGAAATTTCCTAGATAGAGGAGCCTTTTTCAATAGGGGTGTACTTCCCTAACTCCAATGGAATCTAACCATGAAAATCCTTATCCTAATCAATAAAACCCTTACCATCAGGAACAACCTGGATCAAAGGAGGTGAATATTTCTTCTAAACAGGAGAGCTAAAAACCTTTGAAGGGGAGCGAGAGGGATTGGGGTTAGATTTAAGCTTAGTCCTAATGGGTTTAGCACTCACCTTTCTCTTTCCTACACTAGGTTCGAAGGAGTCAAGCATAAAATCTTGAGAGGGAACATAATTTGAATCTTACTTATCCAATGACATAATTCTCTTCCTCCAAGAAGAAGAATGCAAAAAGATAGAATGATGCATGGGAGCCTTTAATTTGTTCTTAAATATATGATACACTCTATCCCCATATGAATCAACATCATCATGATCGCTACCAGAAGTATCATAATGAACCCTAATATTTTTCTTAAACTCAATCCCAAAAATAGGAGGGAATTTTTTTATTTGGAGGGTTTTAACATATTCCATGATAAGTAAAATAAGTCCCTCATGAGAAATAGGGGAAGAGGGATTCTTCTTATGAGAAATAAAATTGTGATTAAGGGAAGAAGCGAGATAAAAATGAATCCAAATTCTCTTATCATGGCAAAAGTGATTTAAAATAATAAAATGATAGTTGAAAATACTTCCAGATTTTCTATCAAGAGTCACATATTGCATAATCACCTCAGTAACACCCAGTCATGGCTTCAGAAGGGATATGTGATCATAAACCCCATCAATAGTTCTACAATCTTTCCCTCACTCACCTAGGAGAGAAAAAAGGTCCATTGCCTCATAAGCTAATTTCTTCTCCCTCTAGAATTTGGAATCATCGCTTTGCATATTAGACATATGCGTAACTAGCTCCTCATTAATCAAAAACTCCATCAAATAAGCATGTAGGACACCATACTTCTGACCCTTAATAAATGCCTTGGTGATTAGGGCATCAACACCATGCATTTTGTCATTGTAGGGTGTTAAATCACTAGTAGAAACAACACTCCAAATGGGTTGCATGTTTTATCACCTTTCATACACAATGAGATCCATCCTATTTATATCCCCACCCATTAAAATGAAAAAAAACCTTTGTAAAACCAAGAATGAAAGAAAAGGCAAATAAAAAATAAAATTCATCCACCTAGTGATTAAAGGACCCAGTCTGTCACCATGCATTTGCACATATAGGGGCAATAATCAGAATTTATGGATTAAATGACCACCCATTTACATCATTATGCAAGAGCCATCCCAAATTCATTGGGATATGATTTATGGATTCCCAATATAAACCATGATGGATATTAACACCTTTGTTAGCTAGATTATCTACAACTTGGTTCCCCTTACGCTGCTTGCAATGAATATGGACATCTTGGAGCCCATTAATAAGATCCAAACTATCTCTAATAATATTTTTGATAGTCCAATTAGGGTGAGAAACACCCTTAAGGAAATATATAATATTTAGGGAATCACTTTCAATCCAATTCTTAGCCAAACCTTTGTCTCTATCCATTTTCAAACCTAGATAGATAGCCATAGCCTCAACATAATGGTTTGACTGAATCCCTAAAGGAAGTGGCATTTATGAGACAAATCTACTTGTATGATCACGAATCACTCTCCCACAATGTGAAAGTCTAGGATTTCCCTTCACTGCCCCATCTTTGTTAATCTTAAAACAACCCCAATGGGGATATTTCCATATGATATCCAACCTAGCTTTCTTCTATTTGAATAAAGGTTGATAAATATTCCAATTTACATTCCATGTCTAGGAAATACACCACTCATCATGGGAGGGGACTAAAAGAGAACCTAACAAATAAAAAATATTATAATCAACTTCAAAAATTTCCTTGATAGTCAATTGGATTTTTTGAGCCACCACATCAGTCGAACAAGACCTATCTATGTAAATCTAATTATTTATCTCTTTCCATAAACCCTAGGTCATATGGGGAAGCATAAGATCCTATAGAAGCATCATAGAATGATCAAAGGAGGGAGACTTCCATTACAACTAGTAGTCCTCAAAATAGTTCAGAAATACCAAAGAAAGAGACCAGAGATTAAGAATACCATCCCATTCCTTGTTGGAATTATTTAGAATAACTAAGAGGGGGGTGAATCAGTTATCCTCAATTCTAGATGTACCAATTCAACTTTTAAACACTTCAACCAACTCAGATCTACTCAACATTCCACTTGGTCTCTATAGAATATAATTAGTAACATAAACTTGCAGTCCATTGTCCTAAAGTAATCAACTTGTAGAATATAAAAATATTAACACTAAAACACATCAAATAACATTCACATAAGTATGACACCTGGATTTAACGTGGAAACCCAACTTCGGAAAAACCACTTGTATCATGCTACCAATTTTTCACTCTTCTAAAGTGAGCTCTGTGAGGATACAACCATGTTAAAGATTACAATACACATTGTTAGGTGTGACCTTGTTAAAGGATTTCATCACCCTATCAGGAGTGGCCTTGCCAGAGGACTTAAGAACATTCCATTAGAATGTCACCTTGATTAAAGGATTTACAAATGACTATTAGGTCAACCTTGATTAAATTATTTTAAATGATACAATGGTTATAAAGTAACGACAGGTTTGATCTAAAATATACAACTCACTTTGCAAATACAGATTCACTATAGGTCAAATGTTGATCCACTGACTGGCCTTCATTATCATCTCCATCTTTGATCTGCTTGGAAATCCTTCAAGCAATCACCACTTCACAATTCTTCACTACTTTTCTCATCCTTCTCTGCCTTCTGCTTAGGTTAACCAATCAACTAAATCAACCTCTACCATGGCCTCCAATTAGGTTATCCTTATACCTCCTTGACTAGGTAGCTTGATCTTTTGCCACTTAATCATCACCATAGATCTTAGGGTTTGGTCGGATCCAATGATCCTTCCAACAATTTTTTTCTCCTTCTATCCTTACAGATACTTATCAAAACTCCTTTAATCGATGCATAGAAATAATTAATCATACATTAAATGCTCCAAGTCGTTCATCCTTATCTTCAACATGCTTTACATATCCCAAGAATTCAACTGTGTCGACTGGGAATCTTGATTCCTTCATAAACTATAAAATACTAACACTAGGTCATCACTGGATAGCTCAGTAAATACTGATGCTCGGTAGACACTATATAAATTGGTTTGTACTGGCACTCAGTCAACACTAGCATCACTCAGCTTAAACTAAAGTTCCTTAATCTTCTTCTCTTTTTCTTGGTCAAGATTAATCTTTTAGTCTTCCTTACCTCACTTAGTGTTATAGATAAACAACACATTATCTTGTCAATGTGCCAACTAATCAAGTACCTGTTGTAGTTTCTCATAACTCAAACATTTCACTAGGTCTTCTTGTTATATCTTCTTTTCAAACATTCTTCATCAATGAAATGATATGGCACTTTACTAGATATCAATTGTCTTACTAGTTAGGTTTTGACATCAATGACACTATAGAAATTGTTTCAATTATAGCTTCCAACAATCTCCCTCTTTGGCATTGATAGAAACACCACATGTATAGTTACCATACAACCTAAAAAGTATGTTCTATTAATAGATCTTCATTAATTTCCTTAGCTTCATTCTGATTCTCTTCCAAAGCAAATATCATCTCCCTCTTGGATAGATCTCTCCCTCTATCTTATCTGTGTAACTTAATATCTCACTCTTTATAACTTAACCTTATCTTTGTAGACCTTATGGAAAGACATGTTGTCAATTAGTGTCAAAACACTTTGTCATTTAGCATTGCCCGAGTGATCAATGTGACCCAAGTGATTAGTATTTCTTGAGTGACCAATGTAACCTGAGTGATTAGTATTTCCTGAGTCATTCAGCATCGCCTAAGTCATCAGTATGACCGGAGTGATCAGCACATTCCCCGAGTATCAGTTTGTCGCCCAAGTAGACTTCTCGACCCGAGTGACAGTATTGGGCCAACTTTGCATATATTATTTAATATCATTATGTCTAATGGAAGCCAACCTATGAAGTTAATTGTTTTGGATAAGATGTATATGTAAGGCACTTTTTTATCCAAATTGTACAATAAATATAGATGTATGAGTATATATGTGAATATGATATGGCATATTGATTAGAAGATTATAGAAGAATAAAAGTACAGGAGAGACTCATCTATCATAGTCAGGTGATCAGTTATATTCAAAAGGATCTCATTTAGAAAATCAAAGTTGCCAAAGAGGATCATCTACTAGTTCATTCTAACAAGTGGATCAGTAAAATCCTTTAACAAGGTGGACTGTCCTTTGTAAATCTCTTAATAGAGTTGCATTACTTTTTGTATTGTATCAATCCTTAAACAAGGTGGAATTAACAATCCTTAGTGCTCTTAACAGATTAGGTCATCATAAGTGGTCAATGTAAGCTCTAATGGGCTAAATTTATACTACAGTACTAAATATTTTGGGTACCATCCCCACCCCAGTTTTACTTTCTATTTGGAAGGTTTCTAGGTAACCAAATATTGTGTTATGTGTTATGTATGATTCTTTCATTTCAGTTCTATGCATGCAAATCATATTAGATAATCTAATTGTGAATAAAGAAGAATAAGTTTTATTGGTTCCTGATTCACCCCCCCCCCTCTTAGTCACTTTGCATGTAATATATTTCCAACAATTGGTATCAGAGCTAAAGGTTCTCTAATAGAAGTTTAACAACTTGAGAAAAGATCAAAGACAATAGAAGTATACAGACTAGAGAAATCCATTGAGAATGAAAAGATCGATCTACAATTGGCCATGATTCAGATCAAGAAACTCAAAGAGAATCTCTCTCTTTTCCTGAAAATAAGAAAAGATTTAACATTACAAATGAATGACAAGAATTACATAGAAGAAAGAATTGAATATTTTTGTAAAGATAGAAGTTCTGAAGAAGCTGATGTAGCCATTGAAGACTTTCTTGCAAAGAATCTCAATTTACATGAAGAAGTCAAAAAGTTGAAAAGAGAATAAGAAGTTCATTCAGTCAAATTATGTGAAGCCATAGAACAAAAGAATCAAGCAGAAGATGATAGAAATTTGGCACAAGAAGACAAAAGATTACTGAGTACAAGGTTAGAAGAAAAATAAAATGAAATCCATCACTTGTCACTCCAACAAGCAGATTTGGAAAATCAAGAAGTTATCAACCTGAGAACAGAAAATGAAAGACTGCATAATGATCTCAACACTGAAAGGAAAACCAATGAAAGTATGATGAATTCACAAGGTAGTACAGATTAGTTAACAGAAGTCAGACATCATGGATAGACTGGACTAGGTTACACTAAACAACGTGAATCCTCAAACTAAGGAGCTCAAAAGAACATGAAGCCTACTTGTAACCACTGTGGAAAGTTAGGGAATACATCAAATAAATGTTGGAGCAATGGAAAATCAAATTTTAATGGAAAATGCTACAATTGCAACAAACATGGACATAGAGAAAGTGAGTGCACTGAGAAACATAAGTTTGAAGGAAAATGTTTCAAATGTAACAAACAAGGTCGTAGATCTTCTGAGTGCAGAACTAAGAAATGGCACCCTGCTGAACAATTGGCTAAAGAAATTTTTGGTTGGGATTTCAACACATGGTAGATATGTTGTCACAGTGGAGAATATGGACACATTGGTGCAAATTGTATAAAGACTCATCTCCAAAAATGAAATCCTACCAAGAGATGTTATGTGTGTAAACAACTCGTTCATCTAGGCATAAATTGTATGAACAGAGAAAAAGTGGATGTTGGTTTTGAGAAAGGCAAATCCAAGGTCTTAGAAATCAGAAATTAGATGAATAAACAATGGGTAAGGAAATCCTCTGAAAGTTCAGATCAAAATAATGAAGGATTTAATGGCACCCAATATAGTGAGTTAAGTGGATCTACTGTCAGAGAATAGAGATACAAGGAAATGACTGGAACTATGCATTCAAGCCATCATATATTAGTTCCAGATATGCTAGCAAGTCCAAATCTGCATATTGATGCATTAGGACATATTATGGTGCTAACCAAGTCAGGATCTCAGTTGCACCTGAGATCCTCTAGCTTAACCGAGCCGAGTCAAGTTATATAAGAATTGGGAAGTCAATTTTCTCTGAGCTTCCAAGTAAGCCTAGGAGAACTACATGAGCTATGCCATCTACTATGTATGGAGCATTTAATGTAATACTCTAATGGTAATAACTCTTATAAATGATGAATTGGAAAGGTTATTGTTTACAAAGATTTCATTTTGTAGAGCAATTCATAGCCCTTAGAAATTCAGAGTGAACTTGTGTTTGAATGTGAAGTTTGATCAAATTCTCTGAGTGATATGGCATCCACATCTAGTAGAAAGGTTAAGAAAGGATCATAAATGTTGGTAATAAATGTTGTATATAACCCTCCAAAGTTTAATCTTCATTTAGTAGTTGCGGAAGAAATAGATCCATTGGGAGCTCATTCCCTAATTCCTCCAAGGGTATTATTGGTGAATGACATTTGAAGCTTTTATCATTGCAACATCCAAGAGGTTGGAACAATTGAGATGAATTCAGCATATGAGAAATTGTGCATAGGTGGGAATCTGAAGCCCAAACATAAGCATCTAGAGGTTAAAGGTTTAACCCACATCCTACACATGCCAAAGAATTTCTAGATCAAATGGATTAGATTCATTCTCATCTACATTCATGACATGTAGCTATGGTTGGTGTTAGAGTACATAGTTATCTTCACCACTTATTAATTATATCATGTTGATATTAATTATTAAGTTAGGCGTACTCCATTTTTCACTTAAGCTTTCTCTTAGGTTATTTTTTCCCTTTTTAGGGTTTTAATCACCTTTAAGGTTGGATGCTTTTATTTTGTTTTGCATACTCTCTGAATATAGTTTTTTGCTCTGCCATTTTTGAGCACAGAAGGGTTTCTTGTCTTTTGCTTCCTTGCTTTGTTCTTGTAATAGGTCCTCTTGCATGTAGCTGCTCTTGGGATTCAATACTATCTTTATCAATTCCTACATGGTATCAGAGCCTTACTACTGTGGCTTGTTCGAGTTCTGTTGAAGCAAGCTCTTTGTAGTATGAGGGTTTGAAGCTTTCAGTTTTTTTTTGTATTTTTTATTGGATCTGGGGGGTCTCTATTTTTTGGAGCACTTTGAACCAAAAACAACCTCATGGTTGCATCTGAAAGGCACAAAAACCCTAAAATCCATATAAAATACATCCGATTTGGACACTGGAGTGTCTGGGAGAAATTTCTTGGCCTATTAGGGTCGTACGGGCACGAGAAACGAGGGAAAATTCAAAATTTTTCAAAATTTTTTTAAAAAAATGCTTGGAAAAAGTGTGGCCCATTTAAAACAGACCACACCACTACTGTACCTCCACAAGGCCACGAGCGTGCCACCCACCACCACTGTGCAGCCCGCCATCCACCCCCATGCCACTCGGACCAGCACCGCCGCCGCGCCACCCGACAACTGCCGCCGTGCTGCTTGGCTATCACCACCGCCTAGCCCAGTAGCCACCTCTATTGGTGGTGCCTCCATCTAGCTGCTAGCCTCCTACTAACATCATCTGACAGCCCGGTGATGTCCATACGGGCATCAAATTTGGACCCCTCACTGTATTTTTCCAGTGAGCTCACTTTCCAGGGTACCTGTCAGTCTTTTTCTTGTAACTTGAGCATATGGTGTCCATTTTTTAAAAACAAAATATCACCAAAAAGGTGTTTTTGAGCTGGACATGTTGATGCTGGTCTTGATTTCTGGTTTCGTCATTTGAGCCCCTATTTTTGGTGTCAAAGTTGAGGCTTTATTTTCCTCCTCCTCTACATTTGGACCTCAGGTTTTTCTCTTGTTCTTTGTGTTTTTTGCTTCATCTTGTGGTGTACGGGAGTTAGTTTGATAGTTTGTGGGGGGGTGCATATTTCTTTCTGCATTTCAATTCAGAGAGACCCTTTTACTTCTGTCTTATTCTCTCAATGTCAGACACATCCATTATCGGTCTGACTCCACATAACTACCACACATGGAAGCCACAAATGACCAAACTCCTCAGGTCATGAGGATTATGGTCCTGCCTGGATATAGTTCAGCCAGTTCTACAGAGGCCTTATGAGGCTCTTATGCACAGAAATAAGATGGATGAGGCAATGGGCCTCATTGCCATGAATATTTCTGATGGGTTGTTGTTCCACCTGGATGGTCTGACCACACCCAGGGATATGTGGGACAAGTTTTCCACCTTGTTTGGCACAATGAATCAGTTCAAGGTTCTCCAGATAGATGTAGAGTTCACCTCCTTGGTACCTAAATCTTTCACCAGCATTGAGGACTTCCTGATGAAGTTCAAGTCTCTTCGATCTATTTTACAGGCTGCTGGAAAGATGAAGTCAGATGATGAGTGTATCTTTCTGATACTCTCAAAGCTTCATGGCCCGTATCAGATTTTCACTTCCACCTTCTACTCC
Organism: Thuja plicata; assembly: GCA_018584345.1. NCBI lineage: Eukaryota > Viridiplantae > Streptophyta > Pinopsida > Cupressales > Cupressaceae > Thuja > Thuja plicata. The sequence continues at coordinate 812,147 of MU227209.1, forward strand.
ACTATGGATGCACTAGGTGCTTGACATGTTATGCCCTCATTTGAGACCTTCTATGATAGGTTAACTCATGAGCAGTCCAAGCTTAGTCAGATGGATTCTCTTACAGGTTCATAGTCACAGGCATTGCTTTCCAAGTCATCTCAGGATACATAGAAGCCAAAGCCGAAGTAGATATCTGATTCCTCTTCTCAGCACTCTACTGGCCCACCATCTTCTTCTAAGAAGGAGAAACAGAAGAATCAGAACTCTACATGTTCCTATTGTCAGAAGGGGTCCCATGATGATTCATAGTTTTTTCAGAAGAGATTTGATGGCTATGAGAAACAGATTGCAGATTTGCAAGCTCTCCTTTAGAAGAGCATTATTTCCTCTCCATCCTCTTCCACCTCACAGTGGTCTACTTTTCATTCTTCTGCCTCATCTTTGAAATCTAGACAGGAGTTTGGATAAGGTCATGCATTATGGGCTTCCATTGCATCCCCTTCACAGGTCCCTTGGATACTGGATTTAGGTGCTTCTAACCATATGGCGAATTCTCTAGAGATCTTCTCTTCTATTGAGGCCTCTCCTATTCCCCACATTCTCATGGGGAATAACATTGTTATGCCAGTCTGTGGGAAAGGTTATGTATGCATTTAGGATGGCACATTCAATGATGTATTGTTCTCTTGATTTATCAGATTACACACAGTGGATCAGGGAAGATAGTTGAGTTCACGCCAGATTCAGTCTTCATTTGGGATAGTGCGATAGGTGGCATTGTTGCTATAGGGATAGTTGATCATTCCACCTATCTCTACACCTTTGCACATTTTGGTCCACCATCTCCATTATCAGAGCTCAGCTCTCCTCTTCCACGAGAGCATCATGTGGTGCAGTCAAGTCACTTGAACCTCTGTGTTGTTCCTGAGACCCCTGCTGTGACTGCCACACCACATCTTGCCGAGGTTCTTTCTCTTCAGTAGGACTCTTCTTCAGCACTACCAGACCCTCCAGCTCAATTCATCAAGCCACCAAGTGCAGTTGTTGATGATTCTACAGAGGACACTCATCTCCTCTCTCATGATAGTGTTAGCACACCTGTCATACCACTTGCATTGGGGATTCCATTTTAGGATCCTCGTGTCTTCTCATTTGAGCATCAGCTCGGCCTTCTAGTGACACCTCATCTTTCGAGTTCACCTCTTCAGTGCTCACTTCCTTTCACTCCTTTGTATTGGAGTCATGGTGGTTTTTTCATTGATCCAGGGGTTCTTTCCTTTTGGGGGGCTTTGGCACCTTGACCCTCTCTCATAGGGGGGGTTAGCAGCACGCATTATAATCATGGCTTTGAGAGAGTCTCTTGAAGTCATTCCTTGCCTTTTCTTTCTTTTATTATCTCTTTTTGGAGAGGATTTTTTCCCACTGGGTTTTCTCCTTTGTCTCTGGTTTGCAGAGATTTCCTTGTTTGGGTACCTGATCAGGCCTTGTTGCTGGGACCCTCTTTTCCTGCTTTCATAGCTGTGCTAGGTTTTCTTACCTCCTAAGCTTCGCTTAAGGGGGGGTGTTAGAGTACATAGTTATCTTCACTACTTATTAATTATATCATGTTGATATTATTTATTAAGTTAGGCATACTCTATTTTTCACTTAAGCTTTCTCTTAGGTTAGTTTTTCCCTTTTTGGGGTTTCATTCACCTTTAAGGTTGGATGCTTGTATTTTGTTTTGCATACTCTCTGAATACAGTTTTTTGCTCTTCCATTTTTTAGCACAGAAGGGTTTCTTGTCTTTTGCTTCCTTGCTTCATTCTTGTAACAGGTCCTCTTGCATGCAGCTGCTCTTGGGATTCGGTACTATCTTTATCAATTCCTACAGTTGGAACATCCTATAAAGATCACAAAGACAATGATACACCAAGTAACAGGGTATCCCATGCTTGACAAAACTAAAGCTACCAAAACCCTAACCAGAGATAAGATTAACTCTTGCCAAGTAGGACAGAAGAGGCATGAGACTGAACAGAGTTACTGACATGGAATTGAAATTCGGGATTCATGTGATAGCTCACAAGATATATAGTTCTAGCAGAACTAATAGTGTACCTTGTGAAGATGTGGACTTATCATACAAGGTGGTGAAAAACAATCTAGAATTTGACCTAGTCAAGTTGTAGCTTATTCAGCTAAGAAAGAATATGGAAAGCATCTGGGCATCTAAATCAAATCCATGTAAGTTTGTTTCTCTCTTGGTATGCATATTCTTTTATGTTTAGAAGTTATTTCTTTCTAAAGGAACAGTAGCATGGAAGAAGGATAGACCCATAATTCATCAGATAAATGAATTCATAGATGAGTTAGGAGATAATTATGATAATATCATGGATGGATATTTTGAGAGCTTCAGACAGAAAATGTAGAGTAGATACAAGATTCCTAAGCAACTAGTTGAAAATTATAAGGATGATATTTATTTCCTAGTTGATTATGATAAGGTTTACATACAAGCTGTAAAACCTAGGGTTGCATGGGTAAAACCTCTTGCATACGAGGTTAACATAGATGAAACCAATAACATCATTGAAGCTCTTGTGAATGAACCTGCCAATCCCAAGGCACCATTCTTTGGTACCTATGAAGAAGAAAAGAGAAGGATATCTATAGAAATAGAGATTCCTAAGATTCTGAAGAGAGGAAAGAAGAGGTTAGAAATGTTTGAAAATAAATATGGAAAGACCTCTGACTCTCCTTCTATCACTGAAAGTAAAGATGACACAGTTAAGATAGAGGATGATGAATCTAAGAAAGAAGAGGAAGAGGTAGAAGTAGAACCTCCTAAGAAGAAAAAGAGGCTAGATCTCAAAATAACACCTAAAGCCCCTACACCTATCATCACTATAGGAAAACCAAGGAGATCAAGAAGGGGACTTGTATTGGGTAAAGAAGATGATGATGAAGAAGAAGAAGTTGAAATAGTTGTCTTCAAGAAACCACCACCTACACTTGAGCAGAAGATTGAAGATTTGAAAGGAGGCAGTGGTATGGGTTCTCTAAAGTCATTTAATTATGCTTCAAGGACTAAGGAAGAACAAAAGAAAATAGAGGAAGAAATTGTGGATAAAATGGCCAAATGGAAATATGACCCCTTTGAGTTGAAGAGTCATATGACAAAATATTTGTTCAAGGCAATATATATTCCATGGCTCAATGCAGTCTGAACCCACAAAGACATAAGGGAACAAACCTTAAGGGATTTCATGCCTGCTATGAAGAACAAAGAGATAAAAGAGGCAATGAAAAAATATGAAAATAATCACACTCCCAGATTCAGGACTTTCCAAATATTGAACACAAAGATAGAATATGTTGTGAAGTCTACCACAATAGTATGGAAATTGTTATTTGAAGTGGAAGGAGATGATAAGGCAGAATTACCAAGCATAGATCCTCCTAAACAAACCAATGATGATACATTACTTGAGGTACATACAATTGAAGAGTCTAATGTCGAGCAGATTGCAATGGAAGTAATGGCATCATTTCCCCAATTACCTATCCACAACATATTGTCTCCGACCAAAGACAAGGTTACAAAATCAACATCAAAATCAGTAGGAACCAAGCACTAGGCTCCACCTACTACTGAGCCAAGCACAACTAAGTCACAGATGGAGAAGGTAAATTCAGCCAGTATTGATTCTTCAGTTAATATTGATTCATCAATTGATACAGTAAAGGTCAATGACCTAATCCAATTGAATATTGAGGCACAAGTTGAGGATGGAAAAGGTAAGGAAATTGTTCCTTCACTTAATCTCAAGATCAAAATTAAGGAGAAAGAAGTAAATACTAATGAGTTTGATCTTGGAAAGGACATTGTGATTCCAAATTGGGATCTTTCCAACTTATCGGTAGAGAAAATGGATATACTTGGAGAACTATGGAAGAAAAGAGAAATCCAAAAGAAGCACCAAGAAGAGAAAAAGAGGAACAAAGTACTTGAATATGTAAAAGGCATATTCATAGAGACACTACAAATTAAGGTCAATGAGAATGACTCCATTATGGACCAAATTATTGACCTAGCCCATAAGTTTAATGATGACATGAATGGTCAAGAGAAACTGCTTGAGAAAGAAGAGAGAAAGTTTGAAAACAAGGTTCTAGAGAATGTTGCAAAGAAGATTGCAATTGATCAGGTGCAACTAACTAATGTTATTAGCACTCTAGAAACCACTATGACCAATGTAGTATAATTGTTTGTAAAGTTGAGTGACACCTCTAACTTTACTATGGAGATAAAGAATAAGCTAGCAAAGATTGATGCAGATCCAAAGGAAAGTGCAAAGCAGTTGGCACTTGATCTGAGCACAAGCTCAAAACACCATTTGAAGATCAAATATCTGACCAATCTACATTCTGAGTTACTGAGAGAAGAATCAAGGACTAGAGAGTCTCTTTCATCCATACAGAGCCAACTCCTACCACACATGGATGCTATGCAAAAATGCATCACACATGCCAAGACACTCATCCATGACAATAATTTCTCAATTGTAGAACTTATGATAGAGTTGTCAGTCGAACTACAGATTGAATTTCAGGTCATGAAGGTGCTATAGGACAATTGGAACAACACTCTATCTCAAATTTTGAAGGTACATTATCATTTCCTATCCTACTTTGGAATTACCTTGTAGATATAGTTTGGCATTTTTTGTCAATAACAAGGGGAAAAGTCATTATATATACACTAAAAAAATACATGTACAGTTGAGTAGAGAAGAAGATATATATTACGTAAACAATTTTGAAAAAAAAATAGAGTCAGTTGGACCCGAGCAGAAAAATAGGTGTCAAAACCCAAGCAAATAGTAAGGGGAGTTTTGACTTATTAGATTCAGAGTACAATGATAAGTTTTTTTGTCACTAATGTCAAAGGGGTAGATTGTAGACCTTATGGCAAGACATGTTGTCAATTAGTGTCAAAACACTTAGTCATTTAGCACTGCCCAAGTGATCAATGTAACCCGAGTGATTAGTATTTCTTGAGTGACTAGTGTGACCCGAGTGATCAGTATTTCTCAAGTCAATCAAAATCGCCCAAGTGATCAGCACATTGCCCGAGTATCAGTTTGTCGCTCGAGTAGACTTTTGGACCTGAGTGATAGTATTGGGCTGACTTTGCATATATTTTTTTATATCATTATGTCTAATGGAAGCCGACTTATGAAGATAATTTTTTTGGACGATATATATATGTAAGACACTTTTTTTATCCAAATTGTACAAAAAATATAGATGTATGAGTATATATGCAAATATAATATGGCATATTGATTAGAAGATTATAGAAGAATAAAATTATAGTAGAGACTCATCTATCACAGTCAGGTGATTAGTTATATTCAGAAGGATCTCATTCAACAAATCAGATTTGCCAAAGAAGATCATCTACTGGTTCACTCTAATAGGTGGATCAACAAAATCATTTAACAAGGTAGACCTAACAATCCTTTGTAAATATCTTAACAGAGTTGCAATACTTTTTGTATTGTATCAAATCCTTTAACAAGGTGGACTTAACATTCCTTATTTCTCTTAACATGGCATGTCATCACAAGTGGTTAATCTAAGCTCTAACAGGCTAAATTTATACTACTAAATCTTATGGGTACCATCCCCACCCCAGTTTTACTTTCTCTTTGGAAGGTTTCTAGGTAACCAAATACTGTGTTATGTATGATTCTTTCATTTCAGTTTTATGCATGCAAATAAGATTAGATAATCTAATTGTGAATAAAGAAGATTAAGTTTTATTGGTTCCTAATTTATCCCCCCCCCCCCTCTCAGTCACCTTGCATGTAATATATTTCCAGAAATCTCCCTCTTTGAGAACAATGCCAAAGTCATTCATCTTCACCATGTAGATATCTCTTTGTCAGCTTTCTTAAACATATGCTCCCTTTGTCATCTTTCTTATGAATGATCAACATCTTATGCTCAACTTTTCACAATTTTAGGAAACTCCTAAAGTGTGACCTCCTTGCATGAATTTGTCAGATATTCAGGGTAATGCATTTGATACAACACTCCATTTCATCTAGTTAGCCTCAGCTAGGGGAATAACCCCTAATTTATCTCTTAGATACTCATATGCATCCTTAGGTAAAGCTTTAGTAAATATATCTTCTAACTGCTCCTTTGTGTTCACATATTCCAATCTCACTTCTTTGTGTTGAACTAGCTCTCTCAAGTAATGATACTTTATAGAAATATGCTTGGTCTTAGTGTACATCACAATATTCTTTTATATATTGATAGAACTTGTGTTATCATAGAAAATAACAATTGGCTCATTGATCTCCTCCTTCATACCTTTCAACAATTGATTGATCCACACTATGTTTGAACAATTAACTGCAACTGCTACATATTCAACTTCTGTTGTAGATTGAGAAATGCAATTTTGTTTCTTGATTGTCCATGAGACTAACCTCTTTCCTAGAAATAATGTTCCACCACTTGTACTCTTTCTATCATCTGCATTGCCTTCCCAATCTTCATCAATATAAACTTTCAATTCAAACTCATCTTTCTTCTTATAATATAATCCATAATCCTCTATTCCTTTTAGATATCTCCATATCCTTTTCACTGCCATAATTTTATTCTCCTTAGGATTAGAAAAAAATCTTGCAACAATCCCAACTACTAGTGCAATATCTGGTCTATTGTGAACAAGATATTATAGCTTCCCAACATTGACCTATACAAGGTTTGATTCACTTTTGTTGTATCATCATTCTTTGATAGTTTCTGTCCAGTAACCATGGGTATACTTACTGGTCTTGAGTCTTCCATACCAAAGGTTTTTAGTATCTCCTTGATATATTTAGATTGAGTAATGTAGATACCTTTTTTCATCTGATAAAATAGCAAACCAACAAAAATTTTGATCTCTTCAAACATAGACATCTTAAATTCTGTTTGCATCTCATTTGCAAATGTTTTGCATAAATTATCTTGTCCTCCAAATATGATATCATCAAAAAATATTCAGCTAACAATATCCCTTTACCTTTTTCAGTTTGTAAGCACAGATTACTATTGTCATTTGTCCTTATAAAACCAATTTTGACCAAGTAATTATTTAATATTTCATACCATTCTTTAGGGGCTTGTTTTAATCCATACAGTGTTTTTTGTAGCTTACAAACCATATTATTATTTCTTGAATCAAAAAATCCTTTAGGTTATTCAATGTATACTTCTTCTTCTAGTGTTCCATTCCAAAATGTTGATTTAACATCCATTTGATACACTTTGAATCCTTTGTAGGCTGCATATGCAAGTCGAGTTCTAACTACTTCCAATATAGCAACTGGGGAAAATGTCTCTCCATAGTCAATGCCTTCTTCTTTTGCATATCCTTTTCATACCAATTTATCATTGTTTCTTGTGACTTCTCTATGCTCATTCAGCTTATTTCTAAATACCCACTTGGTTCCAATAACATTCTTGTCCTTTGGTCTAGGTACTAGTGTCTAGGTTTTGTTCTTCTCTATTTTCTCAATTTATTCATTCATGGATTGAATCCAATCTTCATTATCCAAATCATCTTTCACTGATTTGGGCTAAAATTTGCATAATAACACATGTCTAATTTTTCAACTTGTTTCTTGTCATAACTTTTGAACCTTTTTCTCCAATGATTTGATCTAGTTTATGATGTCTTCTTACATATTTTTCTAATGTAGGATTTTTTCTCCTTTCTTCTTGTTTTTTTTCTTCAGATTCATCTTGCAAATTCACTTCATGTTCATCTTGTTTCTCTACTTCCTCTTCTGATTGCTCAATAGTTACCTCCTAATGCTTGGCAACTTCTTGTTGTAACTCAAAAGATTCTTGTTTATTCTTGACAGCTTCATTCTCTAGTTTAGGTAAATTTTTGGTCTCTCCTTCATTAATGTATACAAAAGGTATGTAATCTTCAAGTTTCTTCTTTCATTCAACTCCATTCTTTTTTGCATATTCATCAATTCTAATATTTTCACTTTCCATAAATTTGTTAGTGTTTGAATTCAAACACTTATATGCTTTTCTCTTAGTGGAATAACCTAGGAATATGCCTTCATCACTTTTAGCATCAAGTTTTCCATTCCTATTGTCCTTCAGTATATAAAATTTTCTTCCAAAGACTTTAAAATATTTTACATTAGGTGCATAACCATACCATAACTCATATGGTATAGCATATGTACCTTTATTAACTTATACTTGGTTCAAGGTATAGACTATTGTACTTATAGCTTCTCTCTAGTATTTTTGTGCAACAATTTTCTCTATCATCAGTGTTCTAGCACAATCCATGATTGATATATTCCTTCTTTCAGCTATACCATTATGTGGGGGAGTCCTTGGTGTATACATCTTTCTTTTGATTCGTCTATCATTGCATAATATATTGAACTCATTAGATATAAACTCTCCTCCTCTGTCAAATCTCATACATCTCAAACTCTTACATTTTCATTTTCAACCTTTTCCAAATACCACTTAAACAACTGAAAGGAATCAGATTTTTATTTGAGAAACATCACGGTCATCATTCTAAAGTAATCATCAACAAACATAATGAAATATTTATCACCACAATAGCTTTGCACTCTAATAGTTCCACAAAGGTCAGTATGAACCAATTCAAAAATATCATCAGAAATATAGGTTTTTCTCTTGAAATTAGACTTAATCATTTTTCCCAATTAACATTGCTTATGCATCACACTATTAGGTTGCTTCAATCTTTGTAACCCTCTTACTCTTTTCATCTTACTAACGCTTACAAAATTATCAAAGTTCATATAACTCAACCTCTTATGTCATAACCATACATCATCAAATTGTGCAAACAAACATGTCTCATCAGATAGGTCTAGATAGAATAAATTACCTCTTGTCTATTCTCCACTTCCAATTAGTTCACCAGTAGCATCAAAGATTTTAGATTTTTGTGATAGAATTCAACTCGGTATCCAGAAGTGTTCAATTGTGTAACACTCAACAAGTTATATTTAAGTCCTTAAACCCAATAATCATTGTCACACTTGATCTTATCAGTCAATCTTATTGATCCTTTTCCTTTCACAAGACATGGTGCATCATTACCAAACTTAACACTACCACCTTTGTAATGATTTAAGGTTTCAAACTTACTTTTATCACCAGTCATATGATATGAGAAACCACTATAAATTATCCATCTATCACCTTTACTCACATATGAAATAAGTGCATTTTTCTCATCTTCATCAAAATCATCTTTCATAGCAACATAAACAACTTCTACATCATGATCATCAAATTTATTAGATTCTCTATCAGTTTCTTCTTCAGCAATATAACAAGATTTCTTACCTTTTTCCTTTTAGTCCTTGTGCCTTCTGTAGTCATTTTCATCCATTTTGTCTTTGTACTTGCTTTCTCTTCTTTCATCCTTGTCATTCCTATCAGGGCATCTTGCTGCAATATGGCCAACTTTGTTACATCAAAAGCAGATTATAGAAAGTTTACCTTTGAACTTTTCTTTTCCTCTAGGTAGTCTTCAAGCCATTAGTGCATCAAGCTCATCAAGATCATCATAATAGGTGTCACTATCACTGTTCACACATATTTAATTTCCTTTCTTAGACTTGTGAAGAACCAATTGAGATTTGAATGCAAAATCAACATTGTGAGGGGTGAGATTAGATCAAAATTTGACAATTCAAAAGCAGCAAGTCTACCAACTAGACCTTCCAAAGTTAAGTTTTTAATAGGAGTAAATCTCAATTCTTGTATTTCAGAAACTCTAATATCATAAATAGGAATTAGGGTTCTTAATACCTTGCTAATAATAGTATCGTCATCAATTGTTTCATTATCTCCTCTAATAGCATTCACAACCTCTTTAACTCGACTACAATATTGAACAATAGTCTCACCTTCTAACATTATCTTTTCATCAAACTTACCTCTCAAGCTTTTAGATTTGGCTCTTAGTAAATTTGTGTCTCCACCAGAGATAGTTTTTAGTTTGTCCCACATTTTCTTTGTAGTAGTACAATATTTTATGTCTTCAAATTCAAGACAACTTAGGGCTGATGTAATCTCTAACATTGTCTGATTGTGTTCTTGCTTTTCCTTTATCTATTGAGTTGTCAAAGGTGTAGCTACTAATATGTAATCATGTTCCGCATAGTATTTTTTTGCATCTCTAATTCCAGCTAGGTGTAGCTTCATATAACTTTTCCATGCAGCAAATTTCTCCTTGTTCAGCCTTGGTACCTCCTTTTTGTACATCTTGATCTTTCAATTCAAGTACCTTCAAACTTTTCCTTACAAGCACCACAAACTCTAAAACCAATTGTTATAATGATTTAGAATAACTGAGAGGGGGGATGAATCAGTTACCCTCCATCCTAGATGTATCAATTCAACTTTTAAACACTTCAACCAACTTGGATCTACTCAAAAATCCACTCGGTGTCTATAACATATAATTAGTAACATAAACTTGCAGTCCACTGTCCTAAAGTAATCAACTTGTAGATTATAAAAATCTTAATAGTAAAACACATCAAATAAAATTTACACAAGTATGACACCATGATTTAATGTGGAAACCCAATTTGGGAAAAACCATAAGTAACTTGCTTCCAATTTTTCACTCTTCTAAAGTGAGCACTGTGAGGAGCCAACCTTGTTAAAGGTTACAATACACATTGTTAGGGGTGACCCTGTTAAAGGATTTAATCACCTTGTTAGGAGTGGCCTTGTTAGAGGACTTAAAAACATTCCATTAGAATGTCACCTTGATTAAAGGATTTTAAAATGACTATTAGGTCAACCTTGATTAAAGGATTTTAACTAACATAATGGTTATAAAGTAACAACAAGTTTTATCTGAAATATACAAATCACTTTGCAAATACAGATCCACCATAGCTCAAATGTTGATCCACTAACTAGCCTTCATTATAATCTCCATCTCTAATCTTCTTGTAAATCCTTCAAGTAATCACCACTTCAAAATTCTTCACTTCTTTTCTCAGCCTTCTACTTAGGTTAACCAATCAACTGAGTCAACTTGTACCATAACCTACAATTAGGTTATCCTTATACCTCCTTAACTAGGTAGCTTGATATTTTTCCTCTTAATCATCATCATAGACCTTAGGGTTTGGTCAAATCCAATAAATCCTTCTAACATTTCATTCTCCTTTTATCCTTCTAGATACTTCTCAAAAATCCTTCTTTAATCCATGCATAGAAATAGTTAATCATACATTAAATGCTCCAACTCATTCATCCTTATTGGTGCAGGAGAACCCTGAATTAACAAAGTGTTCCTATGGAACCTAAGGGTTCTCTCAAGGTCCTAAGAGGCCTTTATTAATGATAAGACATTGGGTTAGTCACTGGACCACCTTGTAAGGCCATAGTTCCAAGTTTGGCACATTATGAGCCCTTGGTCAACTATTGGTCATTTATGGTCCAAAACCACAGGAATAGGTTTTTCTTAGTTTCTTAATGTTTGGGTCCACTAGGGATCACAAAAATAACATTTTGACCAAGTTTTCTCACTAGCTTTGCACAATTGCAAAATATATAAAAGTTGTTCAAAAGTTATCAAGCAACTTTTGAGCAAACTTAACAACTTTTTGAAAAATAACTCCCAAATGGTCAAATCAGTTCAAAATTGTCATGTAACCATTGAGAGTGCCTAAAAAATCCCTTTCAGGTGGGTGATAGGCTAATCATGTAATTTGGCATTTTGAAAATTAATAAAAATAACCATTTTCTTGCATTCCCGAGAAACAGTCATTGTGTAGAGTCAGGTACGGATAGAAGGACATGAAAGTTTGAAACCAAGGGTTAGTGTTGTGAATATTCCTTCATTTTTTTGGGTCTCATGTGCTGATCAATCTTAGTTTGAAATTTATTAATTTTACAAACTCACTGCCTGGTTTGTAGGTCCTAAATCAGGGTTTAGGAGAGAATTGTTTGTATTTCACTTTTCCACCATGGGAATTCAATAAACCTTGGTGAAAAGTTTGTTTATATGGTACTGTTTAAGATTTTGAAGGATAGGTTATTCAAAATGTAGGGAGATGGAGTTAAAATGATGCCCTAGGTGTATATCCTCATGTATGCACCCATCCAGAATTAGGACAACAATCATAACTTTCACTTGGGAATTGATCAGAGGGCCTAAATCAGAGGAAGAGACCCTTGTATGCACCCTCACATGATCCAATCATTATTTTGGTATTTGGATGCATCCTAAAGGTAATTCTAGTGTAATTGCATGCCTAATTAGCCCTAATTAGAGAAGCAATTTTGTGTATCTTCCTGTCCTTTTCCTGAATCCCTAATATTTTATGGGGTTTATGTGTAAGAATCTCATTTAAGGTCAAATTTCCTTCTAAAAAAGGCTACAAGCCTAGTCTTGAGATTGTGAAGCAACCATGTATTATGGGTTGCTAGTGAGTGAAAGAACCATTGGAACTATTTAATAGGAACCTAAATAGACCCCACCTATGAGAATAGGTCACCCCTAGTCCCTTAAGTCACTTTGGGGGTATTGTTGAGAAATTGGGTCAAGTGCATTGTGAAACCACTCTTGGTATTTGGTGTTGTAGGATTGGTGAAACCTAGTGATTAGGTTTCCTTTGGGGGGTTTGGGGTTGTGATAGCCTTAACCAATCTTTTCCCACACTTGTGATAAGTGTGAAGCACTTTGGCCTAAAATTAAGGAGTTTGGGAATATATTGCCCTATTTGGGTCATCTAGAGGCTTCCAGTTGCCCACTTTGCATCAAGTGGTATCATAGTTATGTCTACTCCTGAGGATGAAGATATCCCTTCAAGGGTTACAAATATTGAACTAGAAAAAAAGGTGAGAGAACATAGGGAAACAAATTCAGCCTTGACAAGAAGACTTCAAGAGTTGGAGAACAAGGTAGAGAGGGGAAAAGAGGACACTTCTGGTGGTGAAGAAGGGAGTGAGTTAGAGGATGACAACCTTTATCAGGATGTGAACATTCTTGTAGACCAGATACCCCTTCTAGATGCCTTAAAGTATATGGGGATAAGAACCATGGATAACTTGGATCTACCAACTTTTAATTGAAAGATGAATGCATATCTAGCCTTGGATTAGATAGAGGCCCTAACAAGCTTATTTGAGTGTGAGGACATCCCCGAGAATTAGAGAGTGAAGATGGAAAGATCCAAGTTTAAGGGAGCAGCCCTAACTTGGTGGAACTTCATCCAAATAGAGAGGGTGAAGAATGGGAACAATATGATCTCTTCATGGAACAAAATGATTGCATTGGTCAAGGAGACCTATGTTCCTAAAGACTATGGGGTACAACTCCATAGGAGAAATCAAAGCCTAAAGAAAAAAGAAATGGATGTAGGCTCATACACTGAGGAGTTCCTAAAGCTATGTATGACAAAAAATGTGGTAGAAGATGAAGAAGAGAAATTAGAAAGATATATGAATGGTCTCAAAGTATCCATTCAAGAGGAACTCAGCCTACATTGCCCTACCATAGTGAATAAGTGCTATCAAATGGCACTCAAGGTAGAGGAAAAGTGGAAGAGGAAACAAGAGTTTGGAAAGGGAAAGAGTAATGATAGTGGGAAGAACTTTAGGGGAAGAGGAACCTCTTGGAATAGAGGGAAATACAGTGGTAATAGCAGCAGGACCCCTGACCAAGGAGACAAAGAAAGTAGTGATACAAACTTTAGAGGTAACTATAGAGGGAGAAGAACCTTCAATAGGGGAAGGGAAAACACTGGAAGAGGAAATGGACCATTAAGGTGTTACTACTACAATCAATTGGGACACCATGTAGGAAGATGCCCTTAAAAGAGAAATAACAACAACCAAGGTGAAGGAAGAGCTCAACTCATTCAAAAGGATAAGAAAGAAGAAAATGAAAATGCAAGGGAATTAAAACCAGAGGAAGGAGCATGTTTGATGATGAGACAAGTCTTCCTTCAAGTTCCAAAAAGTCAAGAACCTCCTCAAAGAAAGAATTTATTCCGGACAAAGATCAAATGCAATGGGAAGGTATGTAATTTACTCATAGATTCTGGCTCAACTAAAAATTTAGTATCTTGTGAAATGGTACAGAAGTTAAACCTCCCTAAGAAGCCTCATCCTTTTCCTTATCATGTATCTTGGCTAACAAAGGGTCAACAAACCCTAGTGACTAAACAAGCATAGATAGAATTTTCAATAGGATACTTTAAAGAAAAAGTTCTTTGTGATGTTGTGGAGATGGATGCCCCCCACATTCTCCTAGGTAGGCCTTGGTAGTATGATGTAGATGTCACACACCATTGTAGGAAAAATACCTACTCTATCACTAAAGATGGAAAAACATTCACTATGAAGCCCCTGCCTGATATCAAAATAGAGAAGGAACCTACTGTCATAACCATGGGGGAAAAAGAAATGCTAAAAGTATTGAGGGAACCTGAAACTGAAGCCTATGTCTTAATATCCAAGCCTAAGGATAATGTAAGAACTAATAATGATGATCCTATCCCAGATGAAGTTCAGAAGTTACTCACAAAATACAGTGTTGTCACTACTAGTGACCTACCCATAACCCTCCCTCCCTTGAGAGATATTAGTCACCAAATTGACTTAATACCTAGATCCTCTTTTCCCAACAAAGCCCCATACAAGATGACATCAGTGCAACATGCAGAGATTGCAAGACAAGTAAATGAATTGTTAGGTAAGGGACTCATTTAAAAGAGTCTTAGTCCATGTGTTGTCCCATTAGTTTTAGCCCCTAAAAAGGATGGCAAGTGGAGATTATGTACTGACAGGAGAGCCCTAAAAAAATAAAAATAAGATATAGATTTCCAATCCCAAGAATGGAAGATCTTCTAGACCAACTAGTCACTGCTTTTTACTTTACTAAGATTGATTTAAAATTAGGATTAAGCCAGGAGATGAATGGAAGACAGTGTTTAAGACAACTGAAGGTTAGTTTGAGTGGCTTGTTATGCCTTTTGGCTTGAGTAATGCTCCTAGTACATTCATGAGACTCATGAATGAGGTCTTTATCAATTTTATTGGCAAGTTTGTGGTCATATATTTGGATGACATTCTGATTTACAGTCGTAGCAAAGAGGAACACCTTGTTCATGTTGAGCAGGTTCTAAGAAGACTCCATCAACACAAGTTAGTGATTAACTTGGAAAAATGTATGTTTATGAAGAAGGAACTTATCTTCCTAGGATTTTTCATCTCCCAAGGCACTCTCAAAATGGATCTAGAGAAGGTTGCAGCAATAGTCAATTGGCCTCCACCAAAGAACCAAGGTGATGTTAGAAGTTTTCATGGTTTAGCAACTTTCCATAGAATTTTTTTTAAGGATTTTAGCCATGTGTGTGCTCCTATGTTGGACACAATAAAAGGTGGAAAGAAGACTAGATTTGAGTGGACTAAAGAAGTAGTAGATGCATTTTAATATCTTAAGAATAGGGTGGCACAATACCCAATCCTAGTACTCCCTGACTTCAACAAGGTATTCACAGTTGAAATAGATGCAAGCGACTTGGCTATAGGTGTAGTCTTGAGCCAAGAAGGTAAGGCTATAGCATTTTTCTCAGAAAAATTGAATGATGCAAAAAGGAGGTATTCTACTTATGATTTATAACTTTATGCAATGGTGCAAGCCTTGAAAAAGTGGAGAGACTATTTACTCCCTAAATAATTCATTGTTTATACTGATAACCATGCTTTAACTTTTCTAAATAGTCAAGAGAAGCTTGGGGTCAAAAACATCAAATGGATGGAGCAGTTGTAGGCATATACCTTCAATATTAAACACAAAAAAGGAGTGGAAAATAAAGTGGTTGATTCCCTAAGTAGAAGGATTGGATTAGTTGAGGAAGTTCAACTTCATAGTGTAGGGATTGATTCCCTAAAACACCTATATGCTGATGATCTAGAATTTGGAGAAGTTTTTGAGGTATGCACTAAAATGGTTGGCAAATACCATACTGATTTTTCTAATTTCCTGATTCAGAATGGACTCTTGTTTAAAGGAGCCCAATTGTGCATTCCTAAATGTTCTATGAGAACAAATATTATTAAGGAGAAATATTGTGGTGGCTTAGGATGACATTTTGGCATAGATAAGACCACTGAATTAGTAAAGAGAAGTTATTTTTGGCCAAAGATGGGGAATGAAGTTAAGAAGTTTGTTGAATCTTGTACTATTTTATAGCAATAAAAGGTTGTATCCACTAACCAAGGATTGTACCAACCCCTACCAATTCCCTCTAGGCCATGGAAATCAATTTCAATGGATTTTTTCATGAGTTTGCCAAGGACAAAGCAGGGTTATGATAGTGTTTTTGTAATTGTGGACAAGTTTAGTAAAATGGTACACTTTGTTCCTTGCAACAGCACAAATGATGCCTCCCATATAGCACATCTATTCTTTAAGGAAGTGGTTAGAATCCATGGTCTACCACAAACAATAGTATCTGATAGAGATGTGAAGTTTCAAGGTCACTTTTGGAGGACACTCTTCAAGAAATTGGGCACAAATATGACTTATAGCTCAGCATACCACCCACAAACAGATGGGAAAATAGAGGTGGTAAAAAGATCACTTGGTAATCTCTTGAGATGCTTAACCAAATAGTACACCCAAAGTTGGGACATGATCCTACCTCAGGAAGAGTTTGCATTCAATGACTCCATGAATAGGTCCATTTGAAAGACACTATTCCAAACAGTGTATGGACTTCATCCTAAAGGTCCATTGGATTTATTAGAGTTACCATCTGACTTTAGAGTGAGTGCACAAGGAGAGGAGTCAGCCAAAATAATCTCTAAAGTATAGACAGAAGTAAAAGAGTCACTACAACAGTCAACTATGAAATACAAAGCACAAGAAAACAAGAGGAGAAGAGAATTTCACTTCAAAGTTGGAGATAAGGTATGGGCATACCTAAGGAAAGAGAGGCTTCCTAAAGGTATATATTCAAAGTTGCACATGAATAAAATTGGTCCTTGCACAATCCTCACCAAGATGGGTGAAAATGCATATGAGATTTCCTTGCCCCGTACCTTACTGATTTCTCCTATTTTCACTATTGTAGACCTCACTCCTTACAAGTGTGTTGAAGACATTATAAATGTGCAAGGGCCACAAGCTGAAGATGATGGAGACTATGTGATAGATCTCCCACCAAGCAAGCAAGTGGAGTTAGATACCATTTTGGAAACCAAATTCTTGAAGAAGACAAGAAAGAAAAATTACATGCAGTACTTAGTGAAATAGAAAGGACTCCTTCCAATAGATGCTACCTGGATGACAGAGGACCAGATCCAACAACATGGAACCATTGTTGACCAGTTATCCTCAAGTGGGAACTTGAGTTCAAATCTCATGGGGAGTATGGTGTAGGAGCACCCTAAATGAACCAAGTGTTCCTATGAAACCTAAGGGTTCTCTCAAGGTCCTAAGAGGCCTTTAGTAATGATAAGACATTGGGTTAGTCACTGGACCACCTTGTAAGGCCATAGTTCCAAGTTTGGCACATTATGAGCCCTTGGTCAACTATTGGTCATTTATGGTCCAAAACCATAGGAGTAGGTTTTTCTTAGGTTTTTCATGTTTGGATCCACTAGGGATTAGAAAAATAACATTTTGACCAAGTTTGGTCACTAGCTTTGCAAAATTGCAAAATATGTAAAAGTTGCTCAAAATTTATCAAGCAACTTTTGAGAAAACTTAACAACTTTTTGAAAAACAACTCCCAAATGGTAAAATCCATTCAAAATTGTCATGTAACCATTGGGAGTGCCTACAGAAGCCCTTTCAAGTGGGTGGTAGGCTAATCATGTAATTTGGCATTTTGAAAATTAATAAAAATAACCATTTTCTTGCATTCCTAAGAAACAGTCATTGTGTATGGTCGGGTATAGATAAAAGGACATGAAAGTCTGACACCAAGGGTTAGTTTTTTGAATCTTCATTTTTGTTTTGTCTCATATGTTGATCAATGTTAGTTTGAAATTTATCAATTTTACAAACTCACTGCCTGGTTTGTAGGTCCTAAATCATGGTTTAGGAGAGAATTGTTTGTATTTCACTTTTACACCATGGGAATTCAATAACCCTTGGTGGAAAGTTTGTTTATATGGTACTCTTTAAGATTCTACAGGATAGGTTCTTCAAAATGCAGGAGATGAAGTTAAAATGATGCCCTAGGTGTATATCCTTATGTATGCACCCATCTAGAATTAGGAAAACAATCATAACTATCACTTGGGAATTGATCAAAGGCCCTAAATAGGAGTAAGAGACCCTTCTATGCACCCTCACATTATCCAATCATTATTTTGTTGTTTGGATGCATCCTGAAGGCACTTCTAGTGTAAGTGCAGGCCTAATTAGCCCTAATTACAAAAGCAATTTTGTGTATCTTCATGTCCTTTTCTCATTTCTAGGTTCTAGGGCTTAATTCTAAAGTCTTAGGCCATAAAGGGTTCCTAAATCCCTAATCTTTTATGGGGGTTATCTGTAAGAATCTCATTTAAGGTCAAATTTCCTTCTGAAAAAGGATACAAGCCTAGTCTTGAGATTGTGAAGAAACTATGTCTTATGGGTTGCAAGTGAGTGAAAGAACCTTTGGAACTATTTGATAGGGACCTAAATAGAACCCACCTATGAGCATAGGTCACCCCTGGTCCCTTAAGTCACTTTGGGGGTATTTTTGAGAAATTGGGTCAAGTGCATTGTGAAACCACTCTTGGTAGTTGGTGTTGTAGGATTGGTGAAACCTAGTGATTAGGTTTCCCTTGGGGGTTTTGGGGTTGTGATAGGGGTTTTGGGGTTGTGATAGCCTTAACCAGTCTTTTCCCACACTTGTGATAAGTGTGAAGTACTTTGGCCTAAAATTAAAGAGTTGGGGATACATTGCCCTATTTAGGTAATCTAGAGGCTTCCATTTTCCCACTTTGCATCACTTATCTTAAAAACACTTTACATATCCCAAGAATTCAAGTGTGTCAGGTGGGAATCTTGATTCCTTCACCAACTATAAAATACTCACACTTGGTCATCACTGTGTTCTTCCACTCAATCATCACTCTATAACTCAGTAAATACAGATGCTTGATCAACACTATATAACTCAGTTTGTACTGGCGCTTGGTCAACAGTAGCATCACTCAGCTTAAACTTAAGTTGCTTAAGCTTCTTCTCTTTTTCTCGGTCAAGACTAATATTTTAGTCTTCCTTGCCTTACTTTGTGTTATAAATAAACAACACATTATCTTGTCAATGTGCCAACTAATAAAGTACCCATTTTAGTTTCTTATAACTCAACCATTTCACTAGGTCTTTTTTTATCTCCTCTTTTCAAATATTCTTCATCAATCAAATGATATGGCACTTTACTAGATAGCAACCGTATTACCAGTTAAGTTTTGACATCAATGACAATATAATAATTGTTTCAATTGTAGCTTCCAACATACTTCCCTAGTAAAAATAGAATAAAAGAAAACATGAAGGTGTCTTCAACCTTATCTAAGCACAAGGAAAATCTATTGGGTAAGCATATTCTATGTTTGTAAAATTGTCAACTGTCAGAATTTTATTCTGAACTTGAAGCCAAAAAATATATTAACCTTAGGGATAATCTTTGAATTCCAAACCATCGATGAAAAAGGTATAGGACGAGGGGGTTTGTAAAGTTTCTTAAAGGATTTTGAAACAAAGAATCAATCATGATAAGACCAATTCCAAAATAGTTCATTGACCACATCAGACCTGGGAATGTGGATAAAACTCAATAAGTCTTGAAGAGGACTCAGAGCTAGATTCACCTCCACTAAATTTACCCAAGAAGAATCCATAATATAATCCACCACATAGCAACCAAATCTTCTTATATACTCCTATTTGTGAAAATAAAAGGGCGAAAAGAAGCCAATGGTGCATCCCCTATTAATCAATCATCCCAAAAATGAATATTCCTACCATTATCGAGGGACTATTGTAAACCATTGAGAATAATATATTTGGAGTGGGAAATGTATTTCTACAACATTGATCATCCTTCAAAAGGTATGTTATCCAATAGTATATCCAAAGAATGGGAGTAACCATTAAGATACTTGTCACATATAACTTTAGCCGAATCATTATTAGCTTTGAAACTATGCCAACGCTACTTATCCAGAAGAGGTTTGTTAAATAGATTGATCATACAGATAGCCAAAACACCAAGATTATAGGGCATGCAAAATTGATCCCAAGGAACCAAATATAATTTTTTTTTAGTCTCAGTACCCAACCATAAACAATTCCTCTATATTTGTTCTATATTGATAGAATATTTATTCAGAATATTGAAGAGGCTTATGGCATAGACAAAAGGATTTTGTAAGGAGCCTTTAATGAGCTACAATTGCCCTGCCTGGGAAAGAAGAGAACCCTCCCATCTAGCAATCTTGGCTTGAAATTTCTCAATAAGCCTAGTCCAAAAGGAATTAGGGGCATCATTGACACAAAGAGGAAGCCCCAGATAAGAAGACAATAAATTATCAACATTGCACCCAAGGAGCCTAGCAATTATTTGGTGTTTGGTAATTGAGGTGTTCATGAAAAAGTGGGAACTTTCATTGAGATTTATAATTTGACGCGAAGAATTTTCATAATCCTGAATAATATTCTTAAAATATTTTTCCTTGTAGATAGAGCTTTCCCCCATAAGGAAGGTATCATCAAAAAATTGTTGATAAGAGAAAACCAAACCTCTAGAGGATGGGCAGAGATCCTTAATCCTTGCAAACCAAACAAAAAGCTGAATAAATCTCCCCAAAGTTTCAGCTATCAGAATGAATAAGATGAAGATAGAGGATCTCCTTGTCTGATACCATGCGAAGATGAGAAAAAAATAGTCAAGGACATTCACCAAGATCATAAATTTATACATGGAAACCAACTGCTAGATAATTTGTAAGAAAGTATCATTGAATACAAAGGTAGATAACACTTTCAAAAGAAAGGCCCAATTAAATCTGTCATATGCCTTGGTAATATCCAACTTGAGAAAGAAACCAACCTTCTTATTATCATTCAGAGAGAGAATGTTTTCATGTAACATCATAATCGAGACAAAAATTTGTCTAGATAGAAGAAATCCATTCTGCTGATTAACAATAAGAGAAGGCAAAAGAAGCTTTAACTTAGGACCATAATCTTGGTAAAAATATTATAAATATAATTACACCAGATAATAGGTCTAAAATCCTAAAAAAGAGTCATCCCCTGGCTTCTTTTTTATAAGGGAAATTAAAGTTGCTGTTAATTCCTTAATAAGAGACCTTGTGCCAAAAACATTGTTAGTAGCTGTCACAACATCTCTAGCTACAATATCCCGATAGTTGTAGAAAAAGAACATAGGGAAGCTATCTGGTCCTGGGGCATTTCTCCCTTCAAAAGAAAAAAACACCATCATGAACCTCCTTATTAGTATGGATTTTAGTTAGGGTTCTATTCATATCTTGAGTGACTACATTTAGAATGTCCCATAGAAGCTCTTGTTGTAAATTATCATCTAGCCTTTGATCTTGGGATAGAAAGGGTGAGAAGTTGTCAAATGCATCTTGTGTAATATCTTCATGTTTCTGGACCACCACTCCATTAATTCTAATGGTATGGATATGATGGGAGGCTCTATGCTTGAGAGTGGACATATGGAATAATTTGGTATTTTTTCTTCACTTTTCAACCAAATAGACCTAGATATTTGCTTCCAAAATTTCCTCCTCTTTATTTATGAGGTCATGAATTTTGGAGAGAATAGAAATTTCTTGGTTATTTAAGAAATCATCAACACCCTGAATCTGAATCTGATCTTGAATTTCATCCAATTCAATTTTGAGATTATACTTATCCTTAAAAATGTGCCCAAAATAAAATCTAATCCATTTCATTACATTATCCTTGACAACAACAAGTTTTTCGGCCATCCTATACATGACAGTCCCTTAAATGCTAATATTCCACATTTCCCTTAATTTGTCCTTAAACATTGGGCTTAAGGTCCATATCTTTTCAAATCAAAAGGGAATTTTTTTCTTTCTACACATCTTCTTAGTAGTAAAAGAGATTGGAAAGTGACCAGACCCAATTCTTCACAAGGAAGATAGTTTACAATCAAAATCAGCAAGCCATAAAGGATTAATTAAAGATCAGACAAAACTAGCGTGTATGAGATCATGTCCCATCCTTTTTTTATACCAAGTAAAATCTGCCCCATGTAAGTCCAAGTCCAAAAGGCCTTGATTATTAATGAGCTTCAACAAATCTTGATGACTATAAAAATCAATGGGGCCTCCTCCTCTTTTATCAAAACTAAAGACAAGAGTATTAAAGCCTCGCATAACAATGGATCTACTAGAAGAGATATGATAATTGAAGAAATAAATTGAGTCCCAAATCCCTCTACAAGACACTTTATTATTGGGAGCATACACAATAGAAACCACCACCAATATACCCTCATTCAAAAGGAAGAAGTTGGTAGCAATATGATTAGGTGAGGATAAAATAATGTTACCTCTCATAAGCTTAGGATTCAAGAAAGTGGCCAACCCACCTAAACCTCCAGAAAAATATATAAAATGAACACACTCATCTCTATAGATAGCTAAATTCACATCCAAAAGCCTTGATTCTAGTATCTTATCTTCCTCAATTAATAAAATTTTAGGTTTATGCTCTCTTATCAGGTTAGATAAAAAAGCATGCTTATGGGGGTGATTCAACCCCATAATATTCCAAGAGATAAACTTCATTTGGTTTGTGTGGGGATCTAGATATCTCCATGTCCAAAAAAGTCCTTTTCATCCCATCTACAACCTCCTCCTTGCTCAAGTTAGTTTGAGTTTGATTAGAAGAGGCCATTTCCATTCCTCTAGGACTTTTACCACAATCTAGTTCGACTTGACTCCTGGTGGAAATCATATGTGAATGAATATTTGTCCTTATTCTTCTCTTAAGATTCACCATATTAAAAGAGACCTCAATATCCCCATCTAGCCCTGAAGTGTACAAAACCTTCCCACCACCAACCGAGTCTTTATTTATGGCTTCCTCACTAAATAGTAGAGAATTATTATCTATTTCTTTAATAATGGTCTCTTGAGATGTTGAGTCTTGAGAATAGAAGGAGAAATCCAAATTTCCCATATGTACATTGATATAGAGGCTCCCATCAATCTCAGGAAGAGCATCACTTTCCCCCTTTGATAAAAAAACTTGAGGCACCTCCATAAGGGGGGTTGAAATGGTTTGGGGATCAATAGGGGAAATATCCACAATCTGAGTCACCAAACCATCCTTTGACAATAAAAAAGGCTTCTCCAAACCAAGCTAAAGTAGAACCAAGGGATTCTCAATAACCATTTCTTGAGCCACAACCTCAACATCATTGGCAGAAGGAGTAACACCAGAAAAAACCTCCCCTTACTGAGTATCATCCTTAATAATAAGAGAGGAATCTTTGGCCTTCCAAAACAAATTTAGTGGCCTCGATAGCTTGGGTTTAGGTTTAGCTTTAGAAGGAAAATAGCTTAGTGGTCAGCTTTCTTGTAATGGAAATAATAAAAAGGATTGGATTCAAACTATACACCTTGAGACCATTCCCCCAACCTGGATTTAAGAGGTATGAAATCTTGAAGATTAGTGGTTTGTGAAATGTTAACACATAGCCTAGTGTACACTAATCTTGGCCTTCCAAAATTTCTTCAGCAACCTCGATAGCTTGGGCTTAGGTTTATGTTTATAGGGAAAATATTTAGCCTAGTGGCTAGTTTTCTTGTAATGGAAACAAGCAAAAGGATTGGATTCAACTTCAACAACTTGAGACTATTCCCCCAACTTGAATTTAAGAGTTATGAAATCTAGGAGATAAATGGTTTGGGAAATGTTAACACACAACCTAGCATACGCTAATCTTCTCTTGGATAAAGACATAGAGTCCACCATGATTAGATCCCCAAAATAAGCAATAATACTCCTAAAAATCTCTTCATCACAGAACTCTAAGGGAAAACCCATAAGTATAACCCAAATTGGAGCCACATCATAGGCCCAATCAAGGGCAGAAAAGCCAAGATCCCATCGTTTAAGAGCCAAGGATTATTTTCCAACCATCCATAGACCACTAGCTAAAGCTTCCACCAAATATTCTTCACAAGTGAAAGAAAATTAAAATAAACCTTTGGCCATGGAAGAAACATCAACTTGTCCTTTACCCTTCCATTTCCTGGATGTCGAAGCACAAACAAAGTCTACACTCATCCTGTGGCCAAAAAAATTACCAACTAGAGAGAAAGCCATTGATGTCACCCCAATGTCAACCAAAAAAATTAATCTCCACTAAGAAAGCACCTCTCGAAGCATCCATCAAGTGGATAACTTGAGAGATAGCTTTCCCCTTAAGTTTGGAGTTGAATAATTCTAACCGTGATAAATTCTCCTAAGGAGGGTCCCCACTTGCTTGAGTCAAGTTGTGAGCAGACCCCACACCACGATTATCTATGCCAAGCCATTTGGAGCATTTCCACCCATTATAAACCTACCCATCCTTACAAGAAGGGTTGAGATCACTAGAAGAATCCACCAAACCATCATAGAAATTGCCTAAAGCTCTAGAAGTAGGATCACACGATTTTCCCACCTCTCTAGAATTAAAAATTCCTTGAAGTGGCTTTCATTAAAGTGGCTTGTTATTATTAAATATTAATAATTACATCTTATTTCTTATATTGAAATGCATTATGCTTATGGGTGGTCCCACAATAGTGTGTCCCACTTTTTTGAACGTCCTGATTTTTGCTAAAATTGCACATTTTTAAGAAAATATGTTGATTTAAGCCTTGAGAGGTCCCATTTGAAGGAGTAAATTCAAAATGGCTAGATAAAATCCTCTTGGATAAAAATCCATTTTTTATAATCCCTCTACTCCT